>PVHX01007570.1:0-90153 GCA_004024805.1 Geosciurus inauris
TTCTTGTATTTGAGAAGGATTTGTTTGATATACGTAGAAGCCCCATTATTTGGGGCATAGATATTTATGATTGTTATGTCTTGTTGATGTATGATTCCCTTAAGAAGTATGAAATGACCTTCTTTATCTCTTTTCACCATCTTTGGTTTGAAGTCCACTTTATTTGATATGAGGATGGAAACTCCTGCTTGTTTGCAGGATCCATGTGAGTGATATATTTTTTCCCCACCCTTTCACTTTCAGTCTGTGGATGTCTTTTCCTGTGAGATGAAGACAGCATATTGTTGGGTCTTTTTTTTTAATCCAGTCTGTCAGTCTATGTCTTTTAATTGGTGCATTTAGGCCATTTACATTCAGGGTTATTATTGAAATATGATTTGTAATTCTGGTCATTTTGGTTTGTTTTTGGTTTTTACCTTGAGTTGTTTTCTCTTTTCAATGGTCTTTCCTCTAGTGTAGTTCCTCTCTTTGTAAATTTTCATTGTTGGTTATGATTTCCTCCTCGTGGAATATTTTGCCAAGAATGCTGTGTAGTGTAGGCTTTCTTGCTGTAAATTCTTTTAACTTTTGTTTATCATGGAAGGTTTTTATTTCATCATCAAATCTGAAGCTCAATTTTGCTGGATATAGGATTCTTGGTTGGCATCCATTGTCTTTCAGGGTTTGGATATTGGTTATTCCAGTGATCTTGATTATTCCATGATCTCCTGGCTTTTAGGATCTGGGCTGAAAAATCTGCTGAGATACGAATTGGTCTCCCCTTGTATGTAATCTGGTTCCTCTCTCTTGTGGCCTTTAGAATTCTATCCTTATTCTGTATGTTGAGCATTTTCATTATAATGTGCCTTGGTGTAGATCTGTTGAAATTTTGTACATTTAGTGTCCTGTAAGCCTCTTGTATTTGATTTTCCATTTCATTTTTCTTATTTGGGAAGCTTTCTGATATTATTTCATTGAAAAGATTGTGCATTCCTTTGGTTTGAAATTCTGCGCCTTCTTCTATCCCAATAAATCTTAGATTTGGTCTTTCAAAGCTGTCCCATATTTCTTGTATGTTCTGTTCTTGATTTTTTACCATCTTCACTGTGTGGTCAAATTTATTTTCAAGATTGTATATCTTGTCTTCATTATCCAAAGTTCTATCTTCCAGGTGATCTAGTCTGCTGGTGATGCTTTCAAATTGAGTTTTTAATTTGGTTTATTTTTTCCTTAATTTCAAGAATTTCTGATTGTTTTTTTTTTTTTTTCACAATCTCTAGCTCTTTCTTAAAGTAATATTTTGCTACTTGTAATTACTCTCTTATCTCTTTGTTAGAATGATTGATAGTTGCCTTTATTTGCTCTCCTATTTCTTTGTTGGATTGATCAGTTTTTGCCTGTAATTGTTCACTTATGTCATCCTTTAGATCACTGATCATTTTAATTATGTACATTCTGAATTCTTTCTCTGACATTTCATCAACTGTGCTGTCAATGGATTCTGTTACAGTGGTATCCAGGTTTATTTGGGGCACTTTCTTCCCTTGTTTTTTCATTTTGATTGTGTATCTTCCTTTCTTGAAATACCAATCTGAGGTATTGCAGCTTCTATCCTATAATCTTGTATTGACACTCCAGATTACCTGTGTCTCACCTTGGAGCTACTTCTGTTTCCCCAGTGTCCCCAGATGGGCACTACTGCCACTAAAGTTGGTGGCAGAGTTAGTGGACATACCTTTAGAGGGCAGTGGGAGTGGCCTTGGCTGGGCTCCTGAGGCAGCCCCTGAGGGCTGTTTTGCCCCTCTCTTGCACTCCTGCAGGTGAACAGGAACTCTAGAGCAGAACTGGAGGTGGGTCCAGGTCTCACTTAGGCAGGGTCACAAGCAGGAGAGTCTGTGTGTGACCCTTACAGTGACTGTGAGCTCCTCTGGGGCTGGAGGCTAGCAGGCTCTGGTCTGCCTTCAACTGGGCACCCCTGGCATTTCCTAAGGGCAGTTTTGGCCTTCTGTCTCGCCTGACCACAGGAACTCTGGAGCGGAACTGAGGCGGGCCCAGAGTGCACTTGGGTGGGGTCTCCTCACGCTGGTATCTCTACAGGTGACTCTTACCCTGGGTGTGCCTTCCTCTGTGGCTGGTAGCTATCAGTCTGTGGTCAACCCTTATATGGATACCTGTGGAGTTTGCAGAGGGTGGATTTGGGCCCTCTGTAGCTCCTTCCAGACCCCTGGAACTCTGGAGCGGAACTGGGGCGGACCCAGGCTGCCCTTGGGGCTGCCTTGTGCTGATGTCTCTGGAGCATCTCTTGCCCTGAATTTGGGCTCCCCAGTGGCTAGAGGTAGCAGTCCCTGGTCTCCCATTGGCTGGACACCCTTCCTGAGGGTGGAATAGGGCCCTCTGTGGCTCCTGCTGGTCCATAGGAACTCTGGAGTGGAACTGGGGCGGGCCCAGGCTGCCATTGTGTGGGGCTGCCTCATGCTAGGGTCTCTGCGGGGACTCTTACCCTGATTTTGGGCTCCCCAGTGGCTACCAGCTAGCAGTCCCTGGTCTCCCTTTGGCTGGATACCGTGTAGTTTCCTGAGGGCGGATTTGGGCCCTCTGTGGCTCCTGCCACTTGCAGGAACTCTCTTGCCCATTCTTTTGTATTTAGTTATTTTCTTTTTCTTTTTGGGTTGCCAGAGTTTTATATATTCTAGATAAGATTTTCTTGCTAGATATGACTTGCAAATATTTTCTTACATTCTGAGCTGTCTTTTTACTTTTTTTTTAGGGAGAGTGCTGGGGATTGAACTGAGGGGCACTCGACCACTGAACCACATACTGAGTCCTGTTTTGTATTTTTATTTAGAGACAGGGTCTCACTGAGTTGCTTACATCTCACTTTTGCTGAAGCTGGTTTTGAACTTTCAATCCTCTAGCCTCAGCCTCCCAAGCCACTGGGATTACAGGTGTGCACCACTGCGTCCAGTTGTCTTTTCACTTTCTTGATGGTGTTTTTGAAGCACAAAAATTTTATGTTTGATGAAATTAAATATATTTTTTCTTTTGATTTTTATTCCTTAATGGTATATTGAAGAACTCATTTCCAAATCCAAGATCATGAAGAAATCTTTTGGTTTCTTCTGAGATTTCCAGTTCTGAGTCTTACATTAGGTGTTTGATTCAATTTTTAGTTAATTTTTGTATCTGGCATGTAGTATGAATAAAACATTCTTTTATATGGTGATACCTACTTGTCACAGAATTAATTTTTGATAAGACAGTTCTTTCTCTTTTATTTTGGCACTCAGGTAAAAAAAATCAATTAACTATAAATATAAAGTATTATTTCTTGTCTCAATCATATTCTATTGATCCACATATGTCCATTTATTTATATGCCAGTCCTACACTCTATTTATTTATTTACCTATCTATCTATTTATTTATTTTTGGTGCTGGTGATTGAACCATGGGTGCTTAATCACTGAGACACAACCCTGGCCCTTTTTATTTGTTATTTTGAGACAGGACCTCACTAAATTGCTTGGGGCCTTGTTAAATTGCCCAGGCTGGCTTTGAACTTGCCATCCTCCTGCCTCAGCCCCCCAAGTTGCTGAGATTATAGGCTGTGACACCATACCTAGTTCACACTATCTCAATTATTGTAGCTTTGTAGTAAGTTTTGGAAATTAGAAGTGTGTCTTCCACTTTTTCAAGATTGTTTTGACTATTCTAGATTATTTGTATTTTCTTATGAATTTTAGAATTAGCTTGTTCTGCAAGAGTTTAGTTGAGATTTTGATATGGATTACATTTATTCTGTAGATTTATTTGGGTAGTATTGTCATTTTAAGAATCTGAGGAGTCTTAAAATCTTTGAGCTGAGAAGGTAGCTGAAGGATAGAACACTTGTCTAGAATGCATAAAGTGTTGGGCTTGATTACCAGCATAGGAGAGAGGGGTGTGGAGAAAAGAAGAGGAAAAAGAAAGAAGAAAGAGGAAGAGTATCAGATGTTCCAGTTTTTGAGCAAGTATTCTTATTTATTTAAGTCTTTTTCAATTGTGAATTCTGGTTTTCAGAGTACATGATCTGAACTTGTTTTGCTAAATTTATTCTTCAGTGTTTTATTCTTTTTTTTTTTTTTTTTGGTACCAGGGATTGAACTCAGGGGTACTCAACCACTGAGCCACATTTCCATCCTTATTTTGTGTTTTATGTAGAAACAGGTTCTCACTGAGTTGCTTAGTGCCTCGCCATTGCTGAGGCTGGCTTTGAACTCGTGATTCTCCTGTCTCAGCCTCCCAAAGTGCAGGGATTACAAGCCTGTGCCACCACGCCTGGCTTGGTGTTTTATTCTTTTTGATGCTATTGTAGTGAAGTCTTTTTTTTTTTTTTTTTAATCTCTTCTAGTAGTTTTTTTGTGTGGCTTCCCTAGGATTTTCCATATAGAAGATTATGTCCTCTTTAGTCAAGCTGTCTTTTCCTTTCCTTTCTTTTCTCACTCTCTCTTTCTCTTCCCCTCCCTCTTGCTCTTACTTTCACTCTTTTTTCCCCTTCACTTTCTTTTTTCTTTCCTGTCCTTTCCAAGTAACTGTCTAGAACTTCAAGTACAATGTGGAATAGATATAGTGATAGTGGACATCCTTGTAATTTGTGATCTTAGGGGGAAATCTTTCAGTCTTTCATCATTAAACATTATGTGGGTTTATAGTAGATGCTCTTTATTAGGTTGAGAAAGTTTTCTTCTATTTCTAGTTTGGTTTTGTGTTTTTATCATGAAATTTAATCTTGTCAAATGTCTTTTACATACCTATTGATATGATCATGGGGTCTCTGTCTTTATTACTGTGGTGTGTTTCAGGATTGATTTTTATAAGTTGAACCAACCTGGTATTCCTGGGATAAATGGGACATGTTTATGGTACATAATTCTCTTCATGTGTTACAGGATTTAATTTTGTGTGTTTTTTAGAGGTCTGTTGTGTCTCAATATTAAGGGATATTGGTCTGTGTTTTTATTTTCTTGTTTTGTCTTTGTTTTGGTATAAGTACATACTGGCATCATAAAATGAGTTTAAAAATAATATCTTCCTCTCTTATGGTTAAAGTGCTTTGTGAAGAATTGGTGTTAATTCTTTTTTAAAGTTTTGGTAATATTCACCAATAAGTCATGTTGGCCTGGTTTTTACTTTGTGGTTAGACTTTTTGATTACTGACTCAATGTTTTTGCTTGGTATATTTCTCTTCAGAATTTTTATATTTCCTTATGTCAATTTTGATAGTTCATGTGCTTACAGGAATTTTTCTATTTCATCTACACTTTCTAACTTGTCATACTCTTATTTACAATATTTCCTCATTAATCCTTCATTTCTGTAAGATAGTATTAAAGCTTTCTCATTCTTGATTTTTACTATCTTCTCTTTTTTTTCTTGGTCATTAAAATAAATGGTTTATCAATTTTGTTATGTTTTCAAAGAAGCGGTCAATCAATGGACCAAAACTTCTGGTTGATTTTTTTCCCTATTGCTTTTATTCTATATTTCATTTTAATACTTGTTATTTTCTTTTTTATTCTTTTGCATTTAGGTTCTTTTTCTTTTCTCATTTCTAAGTTGGAAGTTTAGGTTATTAATTTGAAATCTTCACTATTAATATAGGCATTCATAGCTATAAATATATACACACCTTACCTACATCCTCTGAGTTTTGATATGTTGTATTTTGGTTTATCTTCACCACAAAATATTTCTAATTTGTGATATTTTCTTTGATTCATTGGTTATGTAGGAGTATGTTGTTTAATTTGTACATACTTGTGAATTTCTAATTTTTCTTGGATTAGAAATTGATTTCTATTTCATCCTATTGTGGTCAGAGAACATTACTTTCTATGATTTCAGTCCTTTGTAATTTTTTGAGTCTTGTTTTATGTCCTAAAATATGGTCTATACTAAAGAATGTTCAATTTTCATTGAGGTAGAATGTGTATTATGTTGCTGTTGGAGTGTTTTCTGGATGTCTGATAGATCTGGTTGGGTTCTGTTGTTGTTCAAGTCTCATACTATTATTTTTGAGTTTTCTATTTCTCTCTGCAGTACTGTCAGCTTTTGTTTTATGTGTATTTGTGTTCTGTTTCTAGGTACAAACATGGTGATAGTTTGGTCTTCTTGAGATATTGACTTTTTGTTTTATATATGTATATATATGTAATTGTGATATGTATATTATTGTGTAAAGATGCACAGCATAAAATTTACCATATTATCAATCTTTATGTATATAGTGTATAGTTTAGTAGTGTTAAATATGTTGACACTATTCTGAAACAAATCATTAATCTCCTGAACTTTTTCATCTTGCAAATCTGAAACTGTATATATGAAATAACAATTCATCTTTTCCCTTTTTCCCATCTCCTCAGAACCACAATTCTACTTTTTACTTTTCATTCTGTTGATGATGTTCTCTTTTTTTCATTTAAAAAAATTTGTTCTGATTAGTTTTACATGACAGTAGAATGCATTTTGACACATCTTACATAAATGGAGTATAACTTCTCATTCTTGTTGTACTTAATGTAGAGTTACACCAGTCATGTAATCATATACACACATAGGGTAATAATGTCTAGTTCATTCTACTGTAGTTCCTACCCCCAGACCCCTTTCACTCCCTCTGTCTAATACAGAGTACCTCTATTCTTTCCTAGCTTGCTAGCCACCCCCTTATTGTGGACTTGCATCCATATATCAGAGAAAATATTTGGCCTTTGGTTTTCTGGGACTGGCTTATTTTGCTTAACATGGTATTCTCTAGTTACATTCATTTATCAGCAAATGCTATAATTTCATTCTTATTTATGGATGAGTAATATTCCATTGTGTATATATACCACAATTTCTTTATCCATTCATCTGCTAGGTTGGTTCAATTGTTTAGCTATTGTGAATTGAACTCCTATGAACATTGACATTGCTGCATCACTATAGTAGGTTGATTTTTAGTCATTTGGTTATAAAGCTAGGAATGGGATAGCTGGGTCAAATGGTGGTTCCATTCCAAGTTTCTAAGGAATCTCCATACTGCTTTCCATAATGGTTGCACCAATTTACAGTTTCACCAGCAGTATATGAGTGTACCTTTTCCCCTACATCCTCATCAACATTTATTGCTTGTATTCTTTTTTAAAATTTGTTCTAATTGTTATACATTACACTAGAATGCACTTTGATACATCATACATAGATGGAGTAGAATTTCTCATTCTTCTGGTAGTACATGATGTGGAATTATACTGGTCACATAGTTATATATGTACACAGGGTAATAATGTCTGATTCATTCTACTAACCTTTCTACCCCCATACTCCCTCCCCTGCATTTACTCCCCTCTACCTAATCTAAAGTAACTCGATGCTTCCCTAGCATCCCTGCCTTATTGTGAATCAGCATCCACATATCAGAGAAAATATTCAACCTTCAGTGTTTTGAGATTGGCTTATTTCACTTAGCATATTCTCCAGCTCCATCCATTTACCAGCAAATGCCATAATTTCATTCTTCTTTAAGGATGAGTAATATTCCATCATGTGTATGTGTGTGTATATATATATATATGGTCTATCACTTTTTTTAATCTATTCATCTGTTGAAGGGAATATAAGTTGGTTCCATAGTTTAGCTATTGTAAGTTGAGCTGCTATGAATGTTGATGTGGCTACATCACTGTAATATGCTGATTTTAAGTCCTTTGGTTATAAACCTAGGAATGGATAGCTGGGTCAAATGATGGTTCCGTTCCAATTTTTCTGTGGAATTTCCATACTGCTTTCCATAATGATTGCACCAATTTGCATTCCCACTAGCAAAGTATGAGTCTATCTTTATTCCCACATCCTTGCCAACATTTATTGTTGTTTGTATTCTTGATAATTGTCATTCTGATTGGGGTGAGATGGAATCTTAGAGTAGTTTTGATTTGCATTTCTCTAATTGATAAAGAAGTTTAACATATTTTCATATGTTTATTAATCAATTGTATTTCTTCTGTGAAGTTTCTTTTCAGCTTTTTAGCCCATTTATTGTTTGGGTTGTTTTTTGGTGTTAAATATTTTGAGTTCTTTATATAACCTGGAGATTAGTGCTCTATTTGTACATGTGGTAAAGATTTTTTCCCATTCTGTAGGCATTTTCTTCATATTATTGTTTCCTTTGCTGTGAAGAAGCTTTTTAATTTGATTCCATTTCATTTACTAATTCTTGTTTTTACTTATTGCACTGTAGGAGTATTGTTAGGGGAGTTGGTGCCTAAGCTGACAGGGTGGAGATTTGGGCCTACTTTTCATTCTCTTAGGTGTGGAATCTCTGTTCTTGTGCTTATGTCCTTTATCTACTTTGTGTTTTGTGCCTGGTGAGAGAAGGGATCTAATTTCATTTTGCTACATATGGATTTCCGGTTTTCCCAGCACCATTTGTTGAAGAGGCTATTTATCTTTACTCCAATGTATTTATGGCACCTTTATCTACTATGAGATAACTGTATTTATGTGGGTTTGTCTCTGTGTCTTCTATTTTGTACCATTGGTCTACATGTCTGTTTTGGTGCTAATACCATGCCATTTTTGTTACTATTGCTCTGTAGTATAGTTTAAGATCTGGTATTGAGATGCCTCCTGCTTCACTCTTCTTGCTTAAGATTGCTTTGGCTATTCTGGGTCTCTTATTTTTCCAAATGAATTTCATGGTTGATTTTTCTAGTTCTATGTCTAGTTCTATGAAGAATGTTATTGGGAATTTAATAGGAATTTTATTAAATCTGTATAAAGGTTTGGTAGTATGGCTATTTTGACTATATTAATTCTGCCTATCCAAGAGCTTGGAAGATCTTTCCATCTTCTAAGATCTTCAATTTCTTTCTTTATTGTTCTGTAGTTTTCATTGTAGAGGTATTTCACCTCTTTTGTAAGATTGATTCTGAAGTATTTTTGCCGCATCCCCTGCCCGCAGGAAGACACGGCACACCAGGTTCTTCTTGCAGCACTTTAATGGGTCTCTAAACACTTCTTAGGATACAAGAAAAAGGCCCCGAGGCAGGAAATGCTCCAACTTATATACACTCACACAACCAATCACTCCAGGCTACATATCGCTCAGCCATAGGGTCCTCATAGGAACTCTTGCCTGGTAACAATGAGCGCATGCGCAAATGGCTTGTTTACAGGAAGCTAGAGCGGTGCCGCCAATCCTCCGGGCGCCATCTTGGAGCGGCGGCCACCGCTTCCCACATATTTTATTTTTTTGAGTCTATTGCTAATGGGTGGTTTTCCTAATTTCTTTTGCAGTGGATTAATCACTAATGTACAGAAATGCATTTGGCTTATCTGTGTTGATTTTATATCTTGCTGCTTTGCTGAATTCAGTTATTCTAGAAGTTTTCTGGTGCAGTTTTTTGATTTTATAAATATAGATTGTCCTCAGTAAATAGTGATAGTTTGAGTTCTTTTTCTCCTAAGCATATCCCTTTAATTTCTTTTATTTGTCTGATTGCTCTAGCTAGAGTTTTAAGGATGATATTGAATAGAAGTAGGGAAACAGGGCATCCCTGTCTTGTTCCAGTTTTTTGAGGGAATGTTGTTGATTTTTCTCCATTTAGAATGATGTTGGCCTTGGACTTAGCATAGATAGCTTTTACAATGTTGAGTTATGATCCTACTATCTCTAGTTTTTCTAGTGTTTTGAACATGGAGGGATGCTGTATTTTGTCAAATCCTTTCTTTACGTGTATTCAGATAATCATATGATTTTTGTCTTTAAGTCTATTGATGTGATGAATTACGTTTATTGATTTGTATTTGTTCAATCAACTTTGCATCCCTGGGATAAATCCCACTTGATCATGGTGAACTATATTTTAATATGGTTTTGAATGATATTTGCCAGGATTTTACTGAGAATTTTTGCATCTATGTTCATCATGGATATTGGCCTGAAATTGTCTTTTGTTAATGTGCCTTTGTCTGGTTTTGGTATCAGGGTGATGCCAGCTTCATAGAATGAGTTTGGAAGGGGTCCTTACTTTTCTATTTCATGGAATAATTTGAAGAGTATTGGTGTTAATTCTTCTTTGAAGGTCTAGTAGACCGTGGCTGAGAATTTGTCTGATCCTGAACTTTTCTTTGTTGGTAGGCTATTGATGATGTCTTCAATTTTGTTTTTTGAAATTCATCTGTTTAAATTGTGTATGTCCTCCTGATTTAGTTTAGATGGGTCATATGTCTCTAGAAATTTGTCAATGTCTTCAACTTTTATTTGGAGTATAAATTTTCAAAATAGTTTCTGATTATCTTCTTTATTTCAATAGTATCCATTGTGATATTGACTTTTTCATCATGAATTTTAGTAATTTGAGTTTTATCTCTCTTTCTCTTCATTTTCCTGGCAAAGAGTTTACCAATTTTATTTATTTTTTCAATAACCAACTTTGTTTTGTCAATTTTTTGAATTTTTTCTTTTATTTCAATTTCATTGATTTAAGCTTTGAATATAATTATTTCCTGTCTTCTACTGCCTTTGGTCTTGATTTGTTCTTTTTCTAGGGCTTTGAGATGTAATGTTAGGTCATTTATTCATTGATTTTCTATTTAATAAATGAGCTCAGTGCAATGAACATTCCTTCTAGCACTGCCTTCAGAGTATTGCAGAGATTTTGATATGTTTTATTAGTGTTCTCATGTACCTCTAAGTATTTTTTTCTTTCATCCATGATTTCTTCTGCTATCCATTCATCATTCAATGGCATATTATTTAGTCTCCAGGTGTTAGAGTAGCTTCTATTTTTAATTTTATCATTGATTTCTAATTTCAATCCATTATGATATGATAAAATGCAAGGTATTATCTGTATTTTTTTTGTATTTGGTAAGAGTTGCTTTGTGTCATGTGGTCTAATTTACAGTAGGATCCATGTGCTGCTGAGAAGAAAGTTTATTTGTTCATTGATGGATGAAATATTCTATATATGTCTATTAAGTCTAGATTATTCATTGTATTATTTAGTTCTATAGTTTCTTTGGTTAGTGTTGGTTTTGAGGCTCTATCCAGTGGTAAGAGAGGTGTGTTAAAGTCACCCAGTATTATTGTGTTGTGGTTTATTTGATTCTTAAAATCAAGAAAGGTTTATTTGATGTATGCAGATGCTCCATTCTTTAGGGCATAAATATTTTTGATTGTTATGTCTTGTTGCTGTTTAATTCCCCTAAACAATCTGAAATGTTTTTCTCTGTCCCTTTTGATTAACTTTGGCTTGAATTCCAATTTATCTCATATGAGGGTAGAAACTCTTGCTTGCTTATGTGATCCATGTAAATAATATGTTTTTTCCTATCTTTTCACCTTCAGTCTGTGGATATCTTTCCCTATGAGGTGAGTCTCTTGGAGAGGGCATATTTATGGGTTTTGTTTTTGAATCCAATCTGCCAGCCTATGTCTTTTGATTGATGAGTTTAGGCCATTAACATTCAAAGTTATTTTTGAGATATGATTTGTATTCTTAGTCATTTTGGTTCATTTCTAGTTTTTAATTTGAATAGTTTCTCCTTTGATTATTTCTTCAATGGTTTTCTCTTTTTTTTTTCATTTCTTCCCATGGAATATTTTGTAGTGAATGTTCTGTAGTGCAGGCTTTCTAGTTTTAAATTCTTTTAACTTTTGTTTATCATGGAAGGTTTTTATTTTGTGTTCAAATCTGATGCTTAATTTTGCTGCATATAGGATTCTTGTTTGGCATCCTTTTTTTTTTTTTTTTTTCAGAGCTTGGCATATATTATTCCAGATCCTTCTAGCTTTGAGGATTTAGGTTGAGAAATCGGTTGAGATCTCTATACATAATCTGATACTTTCTTCTTGTGGCCTTTAACATTTTATCCTTTTTCTTTATGGTAGGCATTTTTATTATAATGTACCTTGGTGTGGGTCTGTTTTAATTTTGTACATTTGGGGACCTGTATGCCTCCTGTGTTTGATTTTCCATTTCATTCTTCAGGTTTGGAAAATTTTCTGATATTATTTCATTGAACAGATTGTGAATTCCTTTGGTTTGTATCTCTGCACTTTCATCTATCCTGATGAATCTTAAATTTGGTCCTTTCATGTAGATAACATGATCTAGTAGATACATGATCTAGTAGATACATAACATGTAGATACATGATTTCATGTAGATAACATAGGTCTTGAAATTTCTGTTCATGGTTTCTTAACATCTTTTCTCCATGGTCAATTCTATTTTCTCATTTATATATTTTGTCTTCATTACTTGAGGTTCTGTCCTCCAAGTGGTTTAGTCTGTTGGTGATGCTTTCTGTTGAATCTTTAATTTGGTTTATTGTTTCCTTCATTTTGAGGATTTCTGTTTTTTTTCCCCAGAATCTCTGCATCTTTATTGAGGTGATCTTTCGCTTCCTGTATTTTCTCTCTGATTTCATTCCTTATGTCATACTTTACTTTGCAGATTGTTTTAACTATGCACATTTGAAACTCCTTCTCTGACGTATCTTCCTCTGTGGAATCGATGGATTCTGTTATTGGAGTATCTCGGTTCAGGGTGATTTGTTTCCTTTCTTTTTCATCTTGTTTGTGTTTCTACCCATTTATCAGTATGGATCTGAGGCAGAGATTTTCTACCCTGTGGACTTACAGATTGGTTCAATCTCCAATATCTCCAGTATCTCACTGTTTAGCAAGAGACAAATAATAACAACAACCAATGGAAACAAGGTATATCATTAAACCAAGTAGTTTCTACTATGATGTCTACAATGTTAATTGTGACAATAAAAAAATGATGTGATCAGTTATTGCCTACAATAAAAAAAGTTTGCAAAATGGTCTACAATTTCAAATGATGGACAAGGAGAGAACAGAAGTGATATAGGATGTGATGATTATGAGGGAGGAAGAAAGCAGATAGAAGTAAAAAACTTTAAAGAATGAAAGAGAGAACAATGGACATTGGCTGTTAGCTGAAGAAAAGAGAGACTCAAGGGAAATAGGTAGGAGAAAAAATGTATATAAAGTCAAAATTTCAAAAAAATTAAAAATAAAAGCATATAAAACAAAAGTAGAATATATTAATCAAACATCCTAGTTTACAAAAAAACTAATCCATGAAAAATAACCGGCTCTCAAAAATGCTAGAAATGAGAAAAATAAAACAAATTTGAAAATGTATAAATGTCCATGTACTATTAATGTCACAATTAAATAGAGAAAAAGAGTTAAAAAAAAAGGGGGGGGAATCTTGATCAAGACTTACAGAGTTCTTTCATTGAAGTTCAAAATATTCTCACCTTCTCTTCTCAATGGTTTTAGGTGATGTTGTCTGGAGCATGATGCTCTACTCTCTGGATCACTGGTGTGAGAGCAGTAATTCATGGTGGAATTCCTGGAGGCAGGGTTTAGGATTAGGTGGGCTCCACGCTCATCACTGAAAGCCAGTTGGAGATTTAAATCAGTGCACTTCTAGTGCCCAGTACTTGCTGGACCACTCTGGAAGACTGTACCCTAGGGGTCTCCCTTGGGTTCCACTTATGTGGTGGGGGAGACAGATTCTTATTCCCCTACATCACCTGTGGACCCCCACATTTCCTGGTCTTGGGTTCAATCTCCAATATCTCCTGCCCTCACCCTTCCAAGTTCCTGGCCAGATATGTCACTCCCAGCCAGTCCTATAAGCAGCCAAATTGGAGGGGGAAGGGTTAGAGCCAGGTTGTTTTTCACAACCAATTGTCTCCTGTGTAAACCTCTCTCCATGTTTGATTTTCTCCTGGTCACTTGAGCACACACCTGTTGTGCAGTGTATGTTTACTGGGCCTATATTTCAGGCTGAACTTGGGTTTTCCAAGAATCTGCTCCCTTAGCTGCCAGCCCCTATGCTATGGCTGCAAAATAGTTCCTTCCTTTGTCCTCCACATACTGTTTGGAGAGATGGTAGCTTTTTTCCTTCACATAGACATTATGCAGCACATTTTTCAGGTTTGTTGGGCAGTGTCCTTAATCTCTAAATGCTCTGTACCAAGACATATCTCAGGTCACTCAAAAATGTGGGTTCCTTTAAATCCCTTATCCCTCCACTATGCTCACATAGAGACCACTCTGGTTGGTGCTCCTGGCCCAGCTGCAGTAGCAGCTGTCCTGCTGGGGATTTTTTCACCTTATTTTATTATATCCAAATCTCCTGTGTCCCCAGACTTCTTTGAATGTCTAGTTTTAATTTCCAGTATAGTCTCCCTCTTTATTTATTTATTTTTTTGTTCACCTACCTTGTGGAAAAGCCACTTGTCTGCTTTCATGGTTTCATGCCACAGAACAGCCAGGAAAGCCACCTCCTCTATTCTGCCATCTTGAAAAAAACTTGATGATGTTCTTTGATAAAAGATTTTAAGTTCAGTGTTCTCCCATTTATCCATTTTTGGTTTTGTTTGTTGTAATTTTGGAAGTCTAATGTCACAGAGCTTTTTAATGCTGTTAGGAGTTTTATAGTTTTAGATCTTATATTTAGTAAATAACTTCAAGTTAACTTTCATATATGTGTAAGTGTCCAACTTCATTCTTTTGCATATGGAAATTCAATTTTCTCAGTGCCATTTGTTGTAAAAACTATCCTTTCCCTGTTGTGTTTTTGGTACTCATGTTGAAGAATATTTATTCATAATATGAGGGTTTATTTCTGGACTTTCATTCTATTCCATTGGCCTGTATGTTTGTCTTTATCCAGGACCACATTGTTTTGATTACTGTGGCTTTGTGAGTTGTTTTGAAATGAGAAAGTTTGATTCCTCCAGATTTGTTCTTTTTCAAAATTCTTTTGACTATTTGAGTTCCTTTGAGATTTCATGCAAATTTTACAATGAATTTTTCTGTTTCTGCATAAATTTACATTTTAAATAATAGAGATTGTGCAAAAATAAATAAATAGGCAAGCAAAAGGAAGATCAGTAGAGGAAGGAGAATGGGGGGAGGTAGAAGGGAAAGGAAAAGGGAGGAACATGAACTGTAATTGAATTCCATGCATGTATGAATTTGTTAAGATGAACCCAACTACTATGTATAACTATAATGCTCTAATAAAAAAATAGAGATTGTGTTGAATCTGTAGGTTGCTTTGGGTAATAATGTGCATTTGAACAACGTTAATTTTCTAATTCATGTACATGGGATGTTTTTATTTTATTTGCATCATTTTTCATTTCTTTTAGCAAAGTTTTATGGTTTTAAGTATACAAATCTTTTTAACCTCCTTGATTATGTTTATTCCTAAGTATTTTACTTTCTCTGATCCTCTTATCCATGAAATTGTTTTTACAGATTCTATCTCTGATTGCTCATTGTTAGTGTATAGAAAAGCAACTTATTTTTGTGTTGATTTTATATTTTGCAATTTTGCTGAATTCATTTATTAGTTACAATAGATTAACTTTTTAAAGTCTTTGTCAATTGTCCTTCTTTGTCTCTAGTCACAATTTTTTGTTATATATTGTCTATTTGTATAACCATAACGATTCTCTTTTGGCTACTAATTTAATAATACACTTTTTTCTGTCCTTTTGCTTTCAACCTATTTATGTTTAACTTTAGAGCACATATGTTGTCTACAACATATTACTGAGTCATATTTTTAATCATTGTTTTGTATTTCCTCCATTTTATTATAGTCTCTGTATCTTTTGTAATTAATTAATTGATGTTTTTACTGGAGATTTAACCCAGGGACAGTGTACTACTGGGTTACATCCCCAGTCCTTTTTTGTTTGTTTGTTTTGAGACAGGGTCTCACTACATTGCTGAGGGCCTTGCTAATTTACTGAAGCTGGCCTCTAATTTGAGATTTTCCTATCTTATCCTTCTAAGTTGCTGGGATTCTGGACATGAGCCACTGTGCCTGGCTATAGTTTGTTTAAACTGAGGTTCTGAAGACTGAAATAAAGAATTCATTTGTGATTATTAATTCTATATTATTTTATTCCTGTCAACATAGGCAAAGTTTCTTTTACTATTTTTATGGTACCCATATCATAAATTGTAACACGTGATTGATTTTTGCATATCCAATCATAGTGCTGATATTTTTATTTTAAATTGTATTTTTCTAACTAACTGGCGGAGGTCCTTTCAAATTCTGCTTTTTTCATTTAATATTTCATTATAATTCCATTAATGATAATTGTGATGAGCACTAATACCTGGGCATTCTATCTAAATTAAACTGTACTCTGCTACTTGTTAGATGTGTGACCTGAGATAATTTACTTAACTTCTCTATCCCTGTTTCCTTATCTGTTAAATGAGGATGATTATAAGCAATAACTTTTACTTACTGGATTGCTATGAATAGTACATGAATCCATATTTGTAAAGTGCTTAAAATAATGTCTAGCATATAATGAGCACCATATATACATTTGTAAAGTGAAATAGTTCTATGATAGGTAAGGAAATTAGGATTTAAAAAGATTAATTTTCCCAGGATACCATTGTTAAGTAGTATATCTGGGACTTAAATGAAAGTATGTATTACTCCAAAGTTCATGCTCTTAACCACTAATTCTCCAAAACTATCCTCTCAATGCTTCATCTAAATCATTGTCAAACACATTAGAAAAGAATGTCAAGACCAATCAGAACTATATTGTATGATCATTGAACAGTATCATCAAATTGTTCTATCATTTCTCCATGAATTTTTAAAAATTTAAAAATAAACCATGTATAATGCTTTGGTGAAATGCATGTGTATGCCTTCTGCATACAAGTATCTATCTAAATATCTATCCTTTTATCTATCTCTGACCATAGCAACAGACATCCTTGAAAAGGAAATGAGAAAAAAAAATTTTGGCTGCTAGTGCTCATGCTTATTATCCTTTATGTTACTGAAAAAGATTTTTTCCTGATTCTGTAGCTAGAATGATACTTTCTTAAAACATTTTTTTAATTGTTGATGGACCTTTATTTTACTTCTTTGTATGTGGTACTAAGAATCGAACCCAGTGCCTCATGCATGCTAGGCAAGCGCTCTACTACTGAGCCACAACCCCAGCCCTTGAATGATACTTTGGAGTGTATATCCACACTCACATATATTTTAATTTGATAATATTTGTATATATTTTAATTGTATAATATATTTTAATTGTATAATATATTTTAGGATAATATTTCGCTTCCTTCTTTACAAGTCTATATTCTTAAAGTCCAGAGTAACCGTCAAGAGTGATCTTACCACTCACAGATGTCAGAAACACTAAGACAGCTACTTTCCCTTTAATTTATTATATTTTCATTTATGTATTTTGTTTTTTTTTTTGTTCAGAATTAGGTTTAGAGTAGCAGGTAAGGTGGAGCATACTAAAATTCTATTACTGAAAGAGTGTGTACAGGACATTGAATGTGTTATGCCATGGAGATTATTTAGAAGAGCATGCTTTAATGCTAAAGTAGGAAAATCTTATAACTGGTATTTCAACTATTTCCATAAAACTGTATTTTCCTGAACTACTTGAAAACAGTTTTATATGTTACATTTTATTTTTTCCTATTAATTGTTTTTGATATTTCTGTAGTGAACAAAGGACATTTAGGCATGTTGAATTTTTTTATAGAATAACAAGATGTATTTTTTAAATCTTATATATTTTTCATCTGAGAATTATAGCAATTATACCAATTAAATTATTTTCTTTGCAGATATTTTATTTTCTACCTGTAATTAAAGAAAAGCTCAGTACCATTTGGCAATATAGCATTTAGTTTTGATTTAGCAGTTAGTGGGCAGCGTAGTTCCTGCTTTTGGGGTTAACCCTATGCCCTATATTATTTTAGCTGATTTTCTAATTACTATTGAAAACCCCTCAAAATTTCACTGGGGAAATGCAAAGGTATATTCAGTTTCTAAATACTTGGGAGACATCCAAGTATACTTCATGAATACAAATATATTCTGAATTTTACATAATTTTCATACAACTATTTTCTACTTCAATATCAGCACATACATCTCATTTTTATCACCAAAAATAGAATGTTTTGATTCTTTGAAATGAGTCATAATAATGAAAAAACAGAATTTGTATGATAGGCGAAAGAGAAAGGACCTATTTTGGGGTAGCAGGAAAGAATATTATTTTATTTGATAGTGTCTTTATTGAAATACAAAACATTACGTAAGTATATGACACAATGAATTTTCATAAAGAAAACACTCCTACATAATTACCACTAAGGTCAAGGAAAAAATAAACATTACCAGAACTCCAGAGAGCCTTATTTCCCCTATTCAATCACCCTTTTCTATTCTCTCAGTTAAATTTCTGCAATTTCCTGATTTTTAAAACTATACATTATATCTTCTTGTTTCTAAACGTCATATAAGTAGAATAATGCAGCGTATATGACTAATTTCAACATTGTTTGAGTGACCCAGAGATACCTTCATGTTATTATCCATAATATTAGTGTGTTTATTTTCATTATATAGTGTTCTACTATATGAATATAGTATAATTTATATCTTCGTTTTGATATAGATGAGCATTTGACTTTTTTATAGTTTGGGAATATTGTTAATAGTTATATTTGTATTGATATTGGGGCATGTTCATTCATCTTTCAGTTGAATATATATCAAGGTCTGAATTAATTGTGTAATAGGATATATTATATTCATATTGAGTAGATCTGCCAATTTTGTTTTCAGATTATATCAATTTATGTACTCACCAGTTCTATATGGGGTTTCTATTTATTTCACCTTCTCACTAACACTTAAATTGACAGTTTAAGTTTTATCCATTTTGGTAGACATATATTGGCTATTTTATTATAGTGTTTTAATTTTAGTTATAAAAATTAATGTATAATGTATTCAACATGCTGTTTTGATATATGTATACATTGTGGAGTAACTACATAAAATAAAATATATGTTAACTTACCATTTTTTTATGATGAGAACATCTAAAATCTGTACTCAGCAATTTTTGAGTAGATAATACATTGTTATTGTCTATGTGTGTTAACAACATATTGTACTATAGATGGTCTGGTTTTATTGCTCCTAACTAAAATTTTGTATCCTTTAGCCAATTTCTCAATTCCCCATACCTCCTACTTCCAGGCCCTGGTAACTACGATCTGTTCTCTGATTCTATGAATTTGACTGTTTTATATTGTGTATTGATTATTTTAATTTTCTTTGATGACTAATACTTATATGGAATGAATGGTGCTCCTTTGAGTTATATATATCACAAATATATACACAATATAAATATATATAGTTGTGTGTGTAAATACATAAATTTGCATACATTTTCTTTGCCTTGGATTTCCAACCGTTTTATTATCTTAGGTCTAGTTGTTGATTTCCTTGTATTAATCCAACTTAGGGTTTGCCTCTTGAATATGTGCGTAATATACTTAAGAAATTTTTTAGCCATTACCTTTTGAAATGGTGCTTTTTCCTCCATTCTTTCACTACTTTCCTTTGGGGTCTCCAATTATATGGATATTAGATGTTTCTTTTTTTACTATGTTGCCTGTTTTCCAAGAAAGGCCCTAAACTCCAGTTCAGTGTTTTTATCATTATGATGCTGCGGAAAACTCTGCTCTCTTTCTCTCCAGCTTCTGCTGAACTTCTTGAACTTTCAACATAGGCAGGTGAATAATTCAACAAAATTTTTTGATAACTGGTCTCATTTCTTTATATTTTCTCTCTGGGATTTTGTACCCTTGAGACTGAGTCTTTTAGAAGCTCCCAAATCTCTCTTCAGGCCTGTGAGAGAACCAAAACTTCACTGACTTCTCTACATTTTACCAGCTATGTCTGGATTCTCAGACTTCCCTAATGCTTCTTATCATAAAACTACCTGGTTTTATATAGAAATATAGAATGCAGAAGTCTTCTGTGTACTGTTTTACTTTCTTGGATCTTGATCCCTCAACTCTGGCTTCATTGGCATCTTTCTTATGCCTCTATATAGGTTTCATTTATTTTGTCCTTCCTTCCTCTCTCCCTTCCTCTCCCTTTTGCTCTCTCTTGTGGAAACTTCAGCTTGCTGACATCTATTGTATCATGGCCAGAAACTAAAGTTAGTTTCCTTCCTTCTTTCTCATTTTTCTGTAGTATTTCTTGAGTACCTATTAGATGCGAGGCATTGTGTTGGGATTTGGAGATATTGCCTTGAAGAAGGTAGTACCTACTATGCAACTTAAGAAACAGACTGTTACAAGTGCCTCAGAAACCCACTCTGTGTTCTACCCTCACCCTTACCCTTATGTTTCCCAACTGAAAGGTGACCATTACTCTGAATTTTATGTTGGTTATTTCCATTCTTTGTATTTTCCCCTATAATCCTTAATAGTACTTTGTAAAAGTTTTACATGTTGAGAATTATAAAACTGAAATCATATGTATTCTTAGACAATTTGCAATTTTTTCTTGATGTTTTCACTGGATTCATATAAATTTAATGCCTAAACTATAGTGTATTTATTTTCCCAGCTTTTGGTGTTAAATTGGTTTTTATGTTACAAATTGATATGGTTTTTCAATCAACAGACATCTGACTGTTTTAGAGTGTAATTGCTTTGTTGTAAGATATACTCATTTCAACTATCTAAACACTACCAAATCATTTTCCAATATGTGTGTACCAGAAACTTAAACTTTATTATTTTAACTTTCATAATAAGAACTTTTTCATGTAGTCTACAAGGAATTCAGAGTAAGTAAAAAGAAAAATAAGGTCACTCTGAATGATGTATATAAAATTGTTGGAGGTTGTAGCATTTTGTATTTTTATTCTAGAAAAGCATCTGAAGACTGAAATAAAGCATCTGAAGACTTGGAAATAAAGTCTATATGAAGCTTTAGTTATAACTAGGGTGGAGCACAATCATAACACCTTTGATTTTGCTGTTGTGCTTAAGGATCGTGTGCTCTCTAAGAACCAGTCCATGAATTTGTTCTTTGTTTTCATAACAAATGTTATACAACCTAGTTCTGTAGGCAAAAGCTAAATTAAGTCAAGAATGCAAAGTGTGTCCCCAGTATTTAAGAAATGCAACCAAATGGAGTATGAGCTGCCCAAGGTAGAACATAGATGAATCGTAGTAAATTTATACTTTAGTGGAGGTATATGTTTCACTTTTACAAAATATTGAATCTATTAAGACTTTCCATCTATTGAGTCTCTGGGACGATTTCTGTGGGAAGGTCTGGAAAATTGGGCTTACTCACTGTGTGCAATTCTCACATTTTCCTGAGTCAGTTTCATCCCCCGCAAAGCATCTTGCTGCATCAGTCAGGGTGAAGTTTGCAGACTTATGCTATGTCTGTGCCAAATGCTATGTTGTTATCCTTGAGCCCTGTTTTGTGATAGCTGACTCCACTGACTATAATAGGAACATTTCAAAAATAAATAATTAGAAAACAGTTTCTTTTTTAAGTTGAATATATCAAAAAAGAAAATATTTCCTCTGCCCTCCAACCCTGCCCCATTTGATCACACCTTTTAAACTGGGTTTTGGCAGCTACTGAATAATAGAGATAAAATGTAGTCCTTTTCTCCCTGGTGAAATACTGCATTATTTGTTATTCATGAGTACTTGTTTTGCTGGAAGATAGTTTGATGAAATATGTGGGTGATGTGTGTCCTGTCATTGCCTGGAGGCCTTTTAGATTTTTTTCTGTTTGAGTATTTTCCTTTTGCTCTAATAAGTTTGCCAATAGTTATAGGAAGCCACTGGATGTTAATAATAATTGATCTTTTTAGTAATAAGTCCCCCCAAACCCATCCCCAAATTGGCATGGGGATATTTTACAACATTTCTTCAGAAGTTAACAAAGAAGTAAAAACAAATAAAAGCTGCTGCTGCTGAAATATAGAAAACTTGGTAACTATTTCATCTTGCTAGTATCAAGCTTTTCATCTTTCTTCATGCTTCTGTGGTGTTGCCATCTGCCTTTTTAATAAAGTTTGGTAAATTCAATATAGCAGGAAATCTTGTGGACTTAGAAAGTCTATCAAAGCAGAGCCAAGGCATTATTTGTCACCAAAGGTTTGCTCATAGTTTCCATTGCTGTGCTGATTGATTTGGTTTGGGACTATGCATGTGCAAACAGGTCTCATGTTTCACCTGAGACATAGAGGGCTTCTGTTTCCAGGAAATTCAGATAAAGAAACACTCCACTTTTATGCCTCCAAAGGAAAATCCATTTTCTATGCTCTAAGTTGGAGAAATCTGCACTGGGAAGGAAGATTTTTGTTTTTTAAATTTTGTAACAAATTTGTGACAGGTTTAGGACTTCATTATATTCCTTAAATTACATTTCATATATATATATATTTGAATTAATAACCTTTGCTTATTTGAAACTTAATGATCCAGCAAACTGATCCATCTGGAATCTAATATCTGAAACCAAGAAAAACAGAAAGATAAATATGTTGGAACTATCAAACTAGGTTTTAAAGTAACCATACTCTAGCATCAGCTCCTGGTTTATGGAATGCAGTACTATCACCACCTCTAGTTCCTCAAGAGGAGTTGTTACTCTGCTAGGCCAGGTCCCTGGGATGGAATCCTGTCAATTACTAGCTGTGTGGTTTTGGGCAAGTTACTTTAACAGTCTGTACCTTAACATTTTCATCATTAAAATGGACATAGTGACAGAGTGGATATGGGATTCAGTTAGTATTTTTGCTGCACTTAGAACAGTGTCTGTCATATAGTAAATACTCAGCATACGTAAATTATTTGTTATTTTGTTTACTCTAACTTTATTATGTATTATCTCACATACTCTTGCTTTGCACGCTTGGTGATCTAGTTTCCAGGTATGTAGGCAAATACAACTACCATTTAGAAGAGGAAAAAAATCAAGCTAGATGTGGTATCATATGCCTGTAATCCCAGCTACTCAGGCAGGTGGGAGGAATACAAGTTTGAGGACAGTATGTATGGGGAATGGAGCAGGACCAGGCTTCTAAACTCCTAATCTTTTTTTTTTTTTTTTTTAATTAAAACAGGGGAAAGGCACTTAGGTAAAATCTATGTTTTAGGATTCATATATGACAGTTAGTAGCTCAAAATAAAGAGGAAAAAGCAATAAAACTAAGCAGAAGAACCCCCAAAGTACAACAGTCAGGCTAGTTAGTGTGTAAGAAAATAGCTATAAATCTTCTGTAGCTTCCAGAGGGCATTAGTGTGTTTCAGCACAATTCACTACCTATTCAAAATAATAGTTCTGTGCGTAGTGTTCAATTCAGAGAATTGGGAAAATGGTTTATATTTTAGGAAGATTTCAAAACAAAACATTAAGTAAAAGCACATTTAAAGTCCATTTCTGGAGGATTTTTCATTGTATAAATTTTTTTTATGTTTGCATTTTGTATCTCTTCCTTTTAGTCCAAATTAGTTTGTGATTTTTAGGCACAAGTATTATTTCTGTTAAATGCTAAACATGACTTCCCCTATTCATATCTTTTTTTTTTAGCTATTCCATGCTCAATAATACATCCATACAAAAATCTTCATGAGTGGCAGGCTGGCCAGGTTTTTCTCTACAATTTTGTTAACAACCAAGAGTTGGCAGTCTATAATATGTGAGATGAGTTGTACATCAGCCAATTGCAATATGAACTGTAATGATTACGCACACATCAAGGGAAAGGCCCATTTTGTTCTAAACTATTTTTTTAATGTTTAATTGTGGTAAAAAGTACGTAACAAAATTTAGCCATCTTAATCTATTCAAGTGTACAGTAATTGGCATTAACTATGTTCACAATATTGTGTAACAAAACTCTAGATATTTTTCATCAAAATTGAAACTCTATAACCATTGAACACCTCCTCATTTCCCTTTCACTTGGTCCCTGGTAACCACATTTTTAAAAATGTTCTATTGCTGAGTTTATTTTAGATATACATATAAGTGGAATCAGACAGTATTTGTCTTTTCCATGACAGGCTTATTTCACTTAGTATAATGTCGTCCAGGTAGCTCCATGTTGTAGCAAATGATAGGATTCCCTTCCTTCAAAACCTGAATAATATTTCATTGTTTGTATATACTGTATTTTGTTTATCTGTTCATCTACTGATGGGTTTTTACTTACATATCTTGGTTATTTTGAGTAGTATCTCTGTGAATGTAGGTTTGCAAACACCTCTTTGAGATTCTATTTTCAGTTCTTTTGGGTCTATAACCAGAAGTGGGATTGCAAAGATAATTCATTTTTAATATTATTTTTAATATTGAAAGAAATCTTTTTATTGTTTTCCATAGTGGTAACACTATTTTATATTCCTACCAAGAGTGCACAAGGGTTCCAATTTATCCACATCTTCACAAACATTTCTTATTTATTTTTTGATAGTGGTATTTCTGATCGAAATGGAGTGATACCTCTTTGTAATTTTGATTTGCATTTCTTTTGTGATTGGTGAGGTCATACATCTTTTCATCTGCGTTTTGGCCATTTGTTTATCTTCTTTGGAGAAATGTCCAAGTCTTTTGCCCATTTTTAAACTTAATTGTGGATTTGTATTTAATTTTTTGATACTGAGTTGTAGGAGGTCTTTATATCTTTTGGATATTAGTTTCTTGTCAAATAGATGGCTTGCAAATATTTTGTCATTCTGTAGGTTGCCTTTTCATTCTATTGATTGTTTTCCTTGATGCATAGAAGTTTTTGAGTTTGATGTCCTACATCAAACATATTGTCTATTTTTGGTTTTGTTGGATATAGTTTTGGTGTTATATCTAAGAAACATTCCCAAATCCAATATCATGAAGCTTTTCCTGTAGTTTTCTTCCGGAAGTCTGTGGCTTTAGTTCTTATGTTTAGGTCTTAATTTCTTTTATTGGTTCTTTTTAGTTATACATGACAGCAGAATTCATTTTGACATAATTATAAAACATGGGCTATATCTTGTTCTAATTCAGACCCTGAACCTCTCCTTCCCCTTCTCTCTCCTTTCCGCCTGCTCTCTTCCATCTGTTGATCTTTTTGCCATTTACCCATAGTTATTTTTAAAATTTTTGAGTTAAGTTTCTTATATGGCATTAGGTAAAATTTCACCTTTATTCTTTTGTTTGTAAATATCCAGTTTTCCCAGTACCATTTGTTGAAGAGACTGTCCTGTTCCCATTGAGAGGTCTTGTCAAAGATTACATTATATGTGAGAAGTCTTATCTGATCTCAGTTTTATCTACCACTTTTATGCAAATAATTTCCAAATTATATAGCCTAGACATCTCTCCTATACTCCATACCAATTTATCAAGCTCCCTATCTGAAATCTAGAATTAAATTTCAAATAGACATCTTTACACTTAATATTTACAAAACCAAACATCTGATTACCCCCATCTACACCATCTGCAGCCTTTCACAGATCAGTTTATGGTAACTCCATTCTTATGGTTGTGCTGGGTAAAAACCTTGATGTCATCCTTTGTTTTTATATTCCTCTTCTACACTGTATTTGGTAGATGTCCTAATGGGTTTACTTTCAAATTGTATTTGAGTCTGACTGAAGAATGTTCTTACAAAGTAAAAAAAAGGATCAGAGAGGTTAAAAAGAGCAAGCCTAAATTCCTAAATTCACATGGTTAGAAAGTGATAAAGTTAGAATTCAAATCTGCCTTTTCTGACTGATCACAAATATGCTTTTTCCATAATATTAGTTTTTATCCAAAGTAAATGTTGTAATTTATTTTGCTTTTTAATTTTTTTAGTTGAGACATATGATGTGACCTGTTGTATACCTTGATCTTTATAAACAGATTGTGCTCTATTTCAATTAGGACCTGGAGGAATGCTATAGGAAAACAGCAGTTGTTTTGCAAATACTTGCTAACTTAGTTGAATTGACAGGTACTAATCTGCCATTCTGTTTTGCTCTGGGTCAAGAACTATACTTTCAATTATAAGATGTAATTAAATATAAGTTTGTGTTGGGCTAAAAAAAAGATGGTATTCATGAAATAAGGTATTCAAGAAGTTCCTTTAGAAAGTTATTTTTTTTCCTGCACTTCTGATTTTAGAATAAACATTAACTCGTTACCTCGTATACAAAAATTTTTCTATTTGCTGGAGTTTTAATGATGTGTAATATTGATCTGGATGCTTATTATTTGAGCTTACTTTGTAAAATTATTATTTAAATTATTTAAAAATTTCAAGGGCCTCTATATTGGGACCATCTTATAATTTTTGAACCTATTTGATTTTAAGTTTCTTTAATAGATTATAATGGCAAAAGGAAAAGGGTTGGATCATAGGGAAATATCATAAAAGAAATTTCAGTGTTGATTAAATTCTTGAAACACCCATTTTACTGATGCAGTATTCACATTTTTTTTTGTTTTGTTTTGTTTTTTGGTACTGGAGATTGAACTCAGGGGCACTCGACCACTGAGCCACATCCCCAGCCCTGTTTGTGTTTTATGTAGAGACAGGGTCTCACTGAGTTGCTTAGCACCTCGCCATTGCTGAGGCTGGCTTTGAACTCGCGATTCTCCTGTCTCAGCCTCCCTAAGTGCTGGGATTATAGGCTTGCACCACTGCAGCCCGGCTAGTATTCACATTTTAATGGTGGTTATTCCTTGCTTCTGTAATTGAATATAGCAATGGTGAGTATGCAAAGCTTGATTTTACCTGGGTTGTGATAGTCTTAAAAGAAGATAGGATTACATTTTGGGGAGATGTCTATTGTCTATTGGTATGACATGTTTAAAAAGCTTTTCATAGTTTTTTTTTTATGTCTATGTAGAACATGTATCTGTAAAATAGATTTTAGGCACAAAGTCCTTAGGATCATTAATTCATCTGTATTTTTCTTTTCTGTATTTTCAATTTAAATTTTATTTGTTTTATTTCAATTTGTTATTTTGATCCAAGGATGAAATTTGATTAATATTTAATTCATAAAAGCAATTTCCATGCCTCAGCTTCTCTCTCTCTTCCTATCTACTTTTACTTTGACATAAATGTTTAGTATGGAATGATTTAAAATATCCTTAAGGGTTTTGCGAATATTTCTTAAAGCAGCAAGATGATATGTGATGCATTAAAAACAAAAATTATGTCTAGTAATTTCTTTCTGGGGCAACTGAATTAGTTAAAGATGTATGGCAACTGCAGCTGTAATGGAGTATATTTAGAAAGAAAACTCAATTTGCTACTTCTAAAAAAAATGTCTGTTGGCAAACAAACCTAAAATAAAGGTTCAAAAAAAGAGATATTTTATGTCTGGAAAATGTGTTAGTTCTGTTAGCATTTGGAATGATGGATATCTGTGAAATAAACTATGATCAATTATATTGCTATCTTTTCTTTTTCATAGTGTATGCCAATTAAAGGCCTAGGATTTGTACTTGGAGCCTATCAGTGCATTTGCAAAGCAGGATTCTATCATCCTCGCGTCTTCTCAGTGAACAGTTTTCAGAGTAAGTGCCCTTGTTTTTGTGCATATTTAAGTACATGCATAACATATACCATGGTTATTCAGATTTACTTTTAACCTTGTTGGAGTTATATGTTAAATCCTAAACTGATTTGGCTTTGTTTCATCATGTAAAGAGTTTGAGCTTTGGCTTATCATTTGTGCTCATATAAAAATATGTGCTTATTTTTAGGTATTTCAGTTTCAAAACATTTTAAAAGCCTGGAAATAATGTATCAATTGGGTAAAATCAATTGGGTACAACCAATTGGGATTTAGTTATGTGAAATGTTACTGCAGAGATTACCTAAAATTAATTTTGTCAGTTTATTTATATACCAATTTGTTTATGTGTTAATTTTCTATACCTCATGGCAAGTTAACACATGGTAAGCAGCTTAAAGCAACATGAGTTGATTGTATCACACAGGTTTTATTGTTCAGGTTCCTAGTCATGGGTTACATGGGTCCTCTGTTCAGGCTATCAGGGTAAAATGAAGGTGTCACCTGGGAAAGGAACTTCTCTGAGGCTTAGAGTACTCTTCAAGACTCTTGAAGATTGTTGGAAGAATTAAGTTCCTTGTGATTGTAAGCCTGAAGTCTGAAGTCCTCATTTTCAGGCTAAATATCTGCTTGGGGTATGTCTTAGCTCCTTAAAGTTTGCATTAAGGCCTAACCATCTGACTCTTATAATGTGGCTGCTTGCTTCTTCAAAGCTAACAGAAGAACCCTTACCTTCCTTGCTGAGTCTTATATAACAAAATATAATCATGGGAATGCTTGCCCTATCACTTTGCCATATAATGTCACTTAACCAAGGGAGAAAGTGTTCTATTTTATTTATAAGCCATTCACATTCCTAGTGTGGTGATAACTGCAGTATCAAAACATGGTCATCTGGTTACTTTATTACTAATCCAGAAGACATTAGTGTTTTAATTTAAATATTGAATTTTATACTTTCTGTAGAAAATGGAATTCTGCTGTATTAGCTTGTAGTCAGATGTTAGATATAATAACTAAAAAGGAGGAGAGTAGTGGTAAAAAAAAAAGCATGGTTTCATGGGAAGTTAGGTTTTGAGGTTGCTAAAAGTGGGATATACAACTCTTTTATATAGTTATCCATTAATTTTGCCAGCCCTATTGTTAATATACATAGGAACATGTGTCTCTACTAGACATAATTCAAAGGGCACACTGAGACTGAGACCTGAGCGTCGTCTTCTGGGAATTTTAATAACCACATATAGATTATTAATAGATTGCTTTCTCTCTCTTAAAAAACACTATTCTTGGTCTTTAGACTATTTACATTAACTTCTGGGTTCTGGAGGTAAGGAGTATTTTTCTCTCTCCTCAGTCGAGTATTTTAGATTTTGTTCTGAGTAAGTGACTGTAGGCAGAACTTGAAGATGGCTTCACAGTTTCTGTTTCTATATACAATACATGATCCCCTCTCTTCAAGTGTAGGTGGGGCCTGTGAGCACAGTGGAATAAGCATTCCCTTGCTGAGGGCTGTTACAGAGCAGAAGCCATGGTACAGTCACTTTTATGATCACACTATATCATATAAGAGTGTACTGCTGCACAAGGAAGGGAGGGAGGGAAGGAAGAAGAGAAAAAGATTTTTTTCTGTTAGCTTTGAAGAAATATGCTATCTTCCTGTGAGAGGACTGCGTGGCGAGGGACTTGAGGGTGGCAAAACCCCAGTGATAGTTAGCAAGAAAGAGAGAACCTCAGTTCCACAATCACAAGGAACTAAATTCTTCTAATTGCCTGAATGTACTTGGAAGAGGACCCTGAGCTCCCCTTGAGAATGCAGCTTAACTAAAATCTTGAGTCTAGCTTGGTGAGACTCTCAACTGAAAACCCGTTATATTATGCCCAGAGTTATAGAAACAGAAACTAGGAAATAACAAATAGACATTTTAATCTCCTAAATTTCTGGGAATTTATTATGCAGCCATAGGAAACACACAATGGCATGATTATGTATTTTCTGGATAGTTGTTTTACTGTGTATGTGTACCAAACCATGTCAATATTGGATTTACTTTGGCATTCTTCATATTTATGGTCAAGATATAACATATGATTCAACACTGAAGGATTAAGGGAATAGGTTTTAGCTTATGTTCTGTGAAGGTATTTTGTATCTGGTTTACCCACATTTGTTCTCAGCTCCCACTATGTGACTGAAATAAAACATCTAAATATTGTACAACCAGGGGATGACTACACCATTTGCTTATAACACTGCCAGGAGAAACTGGTTAACCTTTAACAACTTTTCTTTATTTAATTTGCACACTCCTACTTTCTTCCTTATTTTAAAAGTCAGTTTTTTTTTTTAAACTGGACGTACTCTCTAAGAATAAAGGCTGCTTTTTTTTTGCATAAATCTAACTCTCAAGTTGTACACATTGCAGCCATGAGAAACAGGCCAGTTTTCAGAAGATTATCTATAATTGAGGATAGTTTTGATTTAGCTTTGACCTCAGTGCTTGCTTAACCATGACTGACCTTCCTCCGTGATAGAGCAGGAAGTTAGCTATTGTTATCATTTGAAGCCAGTAAAATGCTCTTTGACTAAATATATCTTTCCTGATGGCCTCGTCAGTTTGCATGAAAATCCAACATTAATCATTCCTGGTCCTGAAGAAAGAATACAGGAAAATGAGCTGAAAATCACCAGGATCATCAACCAAGAACTATGCAATCATTTTTTTTTATGTTTGTAGTTTAGTTTTATAATTTAGTACATGTTTCTGTATTTTAATATTTTAAGTCTTTTAATCATAGTATCCAGGAAAATTTTAAAGGTGGTTACCTTCACACTTTCTTGAGGAGATAATTATGAAGTAAATAATGACCACATGTAACCCTGGGGCCAAAGGTAAAGAAGACCTTGGAGACCCAAATATAAGATAGCATTTGCACAACTGCTAGCACAGTTCATGGCATATAATTAATATTCAACAGATGGTGTTAAATAAGTGAATATTTAACAATCACCTGTAAACATATAAACAAATGCATATAAACAAACATTAATGATCCATGTGAAGAGATAACATTAAGCCCCATTGGTCATTGGTACTGTATCTTAAATAATGAGAAGGGCAAGAGGAAGAAAGAACATTTGGGAATTAAGAGGCAACAGGAGAGAATTAGTTGCCCAAAAGGGAGAATTAGTTGTCACAGAAAACAGAAAGACTGCACAGGATTAAATATACTTAATTTTTAGTTGCAAATCTAGAAAAAGACACCAAATTCTTACATCTTTAATAATTTGTGTCCCCTTTGGAAGGAGGAGCTAAGCCTATAAGAGAAAGTGTAAATATGGCTATTAAAAACCTTGTTAAAATGTGAAGCAATTTAAAATCTTTATTTTTGATCTAGCCTCACAGTAAACACAAAGGGCTTGTAAAGACCAACAGGGATATGGTTCAAATGGCATGATGTGAAATTGTGCTGAGAGCCCAGAGAAATTGTTCTTGACATCTTTCTTGAAATTGGTAGTCATATGTAAGCTAGTAGAATCTGATACCTGGAAAGTAGCAGGATTTCAGAATAACCATGTACTGACATACAGCTGTCTCTTCAAATCCAGTTGTTCACTTCCAGGTTGATGAAATACAAATTTGTGAACATCTCCAAATTCATCTATCTTAATAGGATTTCTATCTTCAGTGAAACTGGTTTTCTCATTTCTGTGGACACATTACCAACCCTTTGGTCTTATTTCTTTTATCTTTTGGATTGACTTCATCTTATATATATTTTCAAGTCCATTCCAACTTACAAAGAACCCACAGCTAAAAATGACAATCCTTACTTCACCAACTCCATTTCCGTTGATACAAAAGCCATATGGTAGAGGAAAAAAGGCAGAAACTTTTTAAAAAAATCTAAAGATATGTAGTTTTTAAATTTTTTATGTTTTTATTCTAAATAGTTATACATGACAGTAGAATGCATTTTGACACATCATACATAAATGGAGTAGAACTTCTCATTCTTCTGATTGTACATTATGTAGAATTATACTGGTCATTGTAGTCATATAAGCACATTGGGTATTAATGTCTGATTCATTTTGCTGTCCTTCCTACCCCCAGTTCCCTCTCCTCCCTTCACTACCCTCTGTCTAATACAAAGCACCTCTATTCTTCCCTATCCCCTGCCTTATTATGAATTAGCGTCCACATATCAGAAAATATTTGACTTTTGGTTCCTTGGGATTGGCTTATTTTGCTTAGCATGATATTCTCCAGCTCCATCCATTTGCTAACAAATGCCATAATTTTATTCTTCTTTAAGGCTTAGTAATATTCCATTGTGTATATATACCACATTTTCTTTATCCATTCATCTGTTGAAGGGTACTTAGGTTGGTTCCATAGTTTGGCTATTATGAATTGAGTTGCTATAAACATTGATGTGGCTGTGCCACTGCAGTATACTGATTTTAAGGTCTTTGGGTATGTACTGAGGAGTAGGATAGCTGGGTCAAATAGTGATTCCATTCCAAGTTTTCTGAGGAATCTCCATACTGCTTCACAGAGTTGTTGCACCAATTTGCAGTCCCACCAGCAATGTATAAATACCTTTTTCCCCACATCCTCGCCAACATTTATTGTGGCTTGTGTTCTTGATAACTACCATTCTGACTTCTGACTGGCGTGAGATGAAATCTTTGAGTACTTTTGATTTGCATTTTTCTAAATTGCTAGAGACATTGAACATTTTTTCATATTTGTGTTGACTATTCATATTTCTTCTTCTGTGAAGTGTCTGTTCAGTTCCTTAGCCCATTTATTGATTGGGCTATTTGTATTTTTAGTGTTAAGTGTTTTGATTTCCTCATATCTACTAGAGATTAATGCTGTATCTGAGGTGCATATGGTAAAGATTTTCCCCCATTCTGTAGATTCTCTCTTCACATTATTATTTCCTTTGCTGAGAAAAGCTTTATAGTTCAAATCCATCCCATTTATTGATTCTTGATTTTACTTCTTGTGCTTTAGGAGTCTAGTTAAGGAAGTCAGGTCCTAAGCTGACAGGATGGAGATTTGGGCCTACTTTTTCTTCTATTAGGTGCAGGGTCTCTGTTCTAGTGCCTAAGTCTTTGATCCACTTTGAGTTTTTTTTGTGCAGGGTGAGAGAGAGGGGTCTAATTTCATTTTGCTACATATGGATTTCCAGTTTTCCCAGCATTTGTTGAAGAGGCTATCTTTTTTCCAATGTATGTTTATGGCACTTTTGGCTAGTATGAGATAGTTGTATTTATGTGGGCTTGTCTCTGTCTCTTCTATTTTGTACCAAATGTACCAAATGTTTCTAAATGTCCATTTTGGTGCCAATACCATGCCATTTTTGTTACTATGGCTCTGTAATATAATTTAAAGTCTGGTATTGTGATGCTTCCTGCTTCACTCTTCTTGCTGAAGATTGCTTTAGCTATTCTGGGTCTCTTATTTTTCCAAATGAATTTCATGACTGCTTTTTCTATTTCTATGAAGAATTTCATTGGGATTTTAATACAAATTGCATTAAATATGTATAGCGCCTTTGGTAGTATGGCCATTTTAAAAATATTAATTCTATTGACAAGCATGGGAGATCTTTCCATCTTCTAAGGCCTTCTTCAATTTCTGTCTTTAGTGTTCTGTAGTTTTCATTGTAGATTTTTTACTGTTTTGTTAGATTGATTCTGAAGTATTTTCTTTTGAAGTTATTGTGAATGGGGTAGTTTTTCTAATTTCTCTTTCAGTGGATTCATCACTGATATATAGAAACATGTTTGATGGATGTTGATTTTATATCCTGCTACTTTGCTGAATTCAATCATTCTAGAAGTTTTTTGGTGTAATTTTTTGATTTTTTTAAACATAGAATCATATCTTCAGCAATTAGTGATAGTTTGAGTTCTTCTTTTCCTATTCATATCCTCTAATTTCTTTCGTCTGTCTAATTGCTATGGCTAGAGTTTCAAGGATGATGTTGAATAGAAGTGGTAAAAGAGGGTATCCTTGTCTTGTTCCAGTTCTGAGAAAGAATGCTTTCAATTTTTCTCCATTTAGAATGATGTTGACCTTGTTTTTAGCATATATAGCTTTTACAATGTTGTGAAATGTTCCTACTATCTCTAGTTGTTTTAGTGTTTTCAGCATGAAGGAGTGCTGTATTTTGTCAAATGTTTTTTCTGCAACTATTGAGATGATCATATAATTCTTGTTTTTAAGTCTATAGATGAGTTACATTTATTGATTTCTGTATGTTGAACCCACCTCGCATCCCTAGAATGAACTCCACTTGATCATGGTGCACTATCTTTTTAATATGTTTTTGTATTTAGTTTGCCAGAATTTAACTGAGAATTTTTACATCTATGTTCATCAGGTATATTGATCTGAAGTTTTCTTTCATTGATGTGTCTTTGGTTTTGGTATCAGGGTGATGCCAGCTTCATAGAATGAGTTTGGAAGGGTTCTCTCCTTTTCTGTTTCATGGGATAATTTGAGGAGTATTGGTGTTAATTCTTCTTTGAAGGTCTTGTAGATCTCAGCTGAGAATTCATCTGGTCCTGGGCTTTTCCTAGTTGGTAGGCTTTTGATGGCATCTTCAATTTCATTGCTTGAAATTGATGTTTTTAAATTGTGTGTGTCCTCCTGATTCAGTTTGAATAGGTCATATGTCTCTAGAAATTTGTCAGTGTCTTTAGAGAGATAAATCTGAGGGGCATTGTATGCAATTTTTAGGAGGGTCCCAGGAGGATTGAGCTCTCATTAACCACAGCTATATCCAGCTCAATAATCTACCATTTTATTGCCTTCCCTTCTTCCTGTCTCACTATATCTGACCCTTTACTTCTTCTTTTAGTTATCACCTCCCAAATCAGGTATCTGTGTCTGAGTCCATATCAAAGACCCTCTTTTCACAGGACCTAGATAAAGATAATAGTTTTATCCTTTTGACAGTAGCAAATTATAATTAAGTTATGAGAACATCCCTTTTTCTGTTAATACTTTATGCATTTACAGTTTACAAAGAAACAATGCAGTACCTCTTTTAAAATATGAGGTAGGGCAAGGGACAGTTTTGAATGATTAAAAATTTTATTTAGCATTAAAATTTTAGGGCCCTAAGTGTCTTCACTGTCTAGAGTCATTCTCTTGTTGATCTTATCCAATCTCATGGCTCTGATCTTCAACTATTTATCTTCAATACAGAACTTTCTCCCCAACCCCAGATTTGTTTATCAAAATGCCTTTTGACATCCTAATTTGGATATCTAGTACACATCCCTAAACTGACATGTCAAGCTTGAACTTACATGATCTTTCAGGATCTTCTAGAAAATGTTCTCCACTTGCATTTCCCCCATCTTGGTTGATGGTTACTTCATTCTGCCACTTGTTCATGGGGACACCTTAAGAGTCATCCTTGACTCTTTCTTATGCTACAGACAACTCATCAAAAATTCCTGGCAATTCCACCTTCAAACTACATATGAATCCAACCATTTTATGTTTTTGTTTTTACTGCTACACTGTGGTCTGAACCATCGTCAAGTTTTATCTGGCTTTACTGCAGTAGCTTATTGCTCCTATCTTGTCCTCTGCAGTATGTTCTCTATACAACCAAAGAAATCCTTAAACAACACAAAACATATCACATTGCTCCTCTACCCAAAATCCTGCTGTAGCTCTTTTTTACTGAGAGTAGAATCTAAGTCCCTACAGTGGTTCACAGTGCCCTGAATAATCTGATCCTGTTATTTCTCTGACCTTATTTTCTCCTCCCCTACCCCACATGCACTCTGCTTTCACTCCACTCGTCCCTGCACATCCTTTCACATGCCAGGTGTGCTCCCACCTTAGCATATTTATCCTGGCCTCCTTTGCTGGGTTTCTCTTCACTTACAAGACAATGTGGCGAACATCATTATCTCCTTCAAATCTTGGCTTAAATATCACTTTTAAATGGAACCTGCTCTACCCACTGCCCACCTCACCTTTTTTTCCCTTACAATCCTGAATTTTGACATACGACCTTTTTTGCCTGTTATTTGGCCTACTATGTCATGTGTCTGTTTTTTCCTACTAAAACAGATTCCATAGAAGCAGAGACTTTTGTTTGACTCATTGATCTATCCCACTAAACCAATGCCTAACACATAATCTAGCATTCAGAAATTGTTGAGTTGAATAAGAATTTTTGTTTTATCAAATGCTGCACACAGTACTATTTCATCTCCCACCTCTTCCAAAAATATTTTGAAGTGCCTTACAAAAATGTATATGGTACGGCAGAATAACAATTAAAGATAGGAAATTGGGGAGAAAAAAGTTAGGGATAGGTTAGGTCTTTTAGGTTTATTAGAAATAGAACATAGATTTGGTACTGAGCCAAGAGATGCTTTCAAATTTTCATTGGCTAAAAATGATCGCAAAATTTTACACAGCTGAAGGACTTGTCAAACGTAACTAAAATGTGACTATGATAATATACCATAGTCATGTTATGAAAACTAACAATTCAAATATGCTAATCAGTTAATGTACTGCACCAATTTTCAGGTTTGAGTGAATCAAGGTGCTAAATAGTCTCTGCTTATCCCATCTGGGAGTTTGCCAATTTAGGTTAAGTTCCAGTTTCATTTGTAATGAAAGTCAATAGTATACGATGTTTGGTTTGAATGTAGCCAGGATGTTCTTAAGTCAAAGAGAAAATATTACTCTAGTTAGTGAAGGAAAGAAACTAAAGATTGAGTTAAGAAAGGCTGTTGCACAAAACAAACAATAGCTTCCATAGATACTTTTTCTTTATTAATTTAACTTTTCTTCTGATTCCATTTATGGTAGCTGGGTTGTTTGAGGAGTGTTTGCGTGTTAGGAATCATTGTTTTTTTTACTGATGTTCAGTGTTTGAAAAAGCCATCACATTTCAATATTCTGTCCATTGGTTTTGGTGGTTTCTGATGGAAAGGTAAATTTAATCTCCATTTTTTCTTCTTAGCCAGAAGGGGAAATCCTAACCTTTGCCTCCCAAATCTGAATCCCAGAGTTCATACTTTATCATCTCCTAATCTCTGACCTTGCTTGTTGCTCTGTACCTCTTGATACTGAGTGAGTGAATCCAGAACCACTCTGTCTTATTCACCACAGTAACTCTGGATTCACCTCCATGGTTATCCAGGGGGTACTGAAGTTAACTCATTGTTTTCTCAGTATCTTAGGCTCTCATACTTCTTAGCTTCAGATGTGTGTGTCCTGTTATTCTTCAAGTTTGTACCAGCATTAGATACCTGCTTTTCATCACCCCAGATCTTTTTTGGCCCCACTTTTAACTCTAACCATTGCTATGACTATTTCCTGAAAGTTTCGAATGACTTTACATAAGTATACTTATCTTGTGCTTTTCCTTAGAGTGGAATCTCAAAGCATGCATCTCATTTTCAGCTATGGGGTACTTCTGAAGTCATAGTACAGGATGCATAAAGGTACTCTGGACTCATGAGAGTATATGCTAGAAATGGGAGCCAGTTAATGACTCTGGGGCCCTTAATTAATGAATAAGGTTGATGGTAGATAACTGTTTCCTGCTTTATCCCTAAGAATGACTCAGATTCAGGAGGCTTCTGGAGGTTTGAGTACCAGCTGCCCCTAGAGGGTAAAGGTTGCAGCTACATTAGCTTTATGGTGGACTTCCCTCCTTCTTTTTTTCACTCTTATACTTTTGGAGCACCTTTTTTTTTTTTTTCTCAATCACATGAGAATAAGCCTAGCACAGTGTTATCGTCACAGCCCTCTTTATTTTCTCTCTCCAGTTATTCTATACTCTCCATTTGTTTCTGTACTACTTATCATTGTATAAATCACAAAAACTATCTTGATGAGATTTCCTTGTAAGTCAGAACTTCTTACCCTAACTGGATTCTTTACCTGTCAGGCTATCCAACAAGTAATCTTATATTATGTTGCTACCTCAATCTTTCATGTCTTCAACCTTGAAATTGGTCTTCCTTACTCTCAATACATTCTTCTATGCTCTGTTAAGAAATACGACTTTATAAGAGTGACTTCCAAATTTTTTTTACTTCAAAATAGTTTGCTAACCAATTCCTACTCTCTACTGAAAGAATAAAAGTTAAAAAAATAAAGAAAAACTTCTGAAAATCATTAATCTATCACTACTTTCCAGTTTTAAAAGAGATAAAATATTTGAGTTAATTTCTCCAATTATATTCTTGATTACATTCAATCTCAATGTCTCATATTTTTTCTTTGTAGTCTTCCCATATCTTAACTTTATCATGGCTTCTTTTACTGACTACAACTGTATTCAAACCTCACTTGTATAGAAAAAGACAAAATAAGCCAAACCCTATTTTTATACCATCTTTAGTCCTATTAACCACAAGCTTTTCTTATTTTTTATTCAATTGAACATTTATTGAAATAAGAGTCTGTCTTATTACTCACATAGTCCTTAAACACTGAAAACTTAATTGCAATCTCTACCAGTCTTTGGAATGTACCATCTTAAAGGTCAATGAAGAATAAGATCATTAACTCTAATAGCCTTTTCTCAGTCATTGTATTTGATTGCATTCCAACATTATCCAGTATGTCCTAGTTTTCTATATTGACATTGTAAACACCTCTATTTGTCAAGTGCCTTCCTCTTCACATTCCCCAACAACTATCTCATCCACTCCTAGATCATCCTGTAGGCTCTTTCTGTATCACTAATCTGGTTCCTACACTTCAGTCTTGTATTATTTCTCATTTTTTTGTATTATTTCTTCTATACTGTGAGTTAGACCTCAAATTTAGTTTGTCTGAAATGTAACGTAACATACTCACTCCTTCTATACCTTATTCTTTCCTCCACTTTCCTTGTTTTCTGAATAATAGCTTTCTTTAAAGTGTTGCTGATTCCCAATTCCTCTTTTTTTTTTTAAATTTTTGTTTTTGGTACCGGGGATTGAACCCAGGGGCACTCGACCACTGAGCCACACCTCCAGCCCTATTTTGTGTTTTTTTTATGTAGAGACAGGGTCTCACTGAGTTGCTTAGCACCTTGCCATTGCTGAGGCTGGCTTTGAACTCCTGATTCTCCTGTCTCAGCCTCCCTAAGTGCTGGGATTACAGGCTTGAGCCACCACGCCCGGCTCCCCAATTCCTCTTTGTATCCACCTTGTTTAGAGAAGAGGCTAAAAAGTCAGTCATTGTAATTTACATAAATCATTTAATATACATAGTAATTAATATTTCATCAATAAGTAGACTAACATTCAAAGTGGCCCAGTGAGTTGTTTAGTGTCAGAGTTATCTAAGGATGGGAACCATGTCTGCTTGACAATAAAATCCCAGAATTTTCACTATGTAACACAGTACCAAGCCTTAAATAGTAATATATCCTGAATCATCAAAGAAATATTCAACTATACTTTTCTTACTGTATTTACTGATCAAAAGTAGACAAGCTGGGTGCAACGCCTGCAATCCCAGCACTTTGGGAGGCTGAGACAGGACAATTGAAAGTTCAAAGCCAGCCTCAGCAACAGTGAGGTGCTAAGCAACTCAGTGAGACCCTGTCTCTACATAAAACACAAAATAGGGCTGGGGATGTGGCTCAGTGGTCGAGTGTCCCTGAATTCAATCCCCAGTACCAAAAAAAAAAAAAAAAGACAAATATATTTTAGAAAGATTTCTTTAACAAGAATTTAAAGAAATAGACTAGGGATGATATCCTGTAATCCCAGCGACTGGGGAGGCTGAGGCAGAAGGATCACAAGTTCAAAGCCAGCCTTAGCCATTTAGTGAGGTCCTAAGCAACTTAGTGAGACCTTGTCTCAAAATAAAATATAAAAAGGGGTTGAGGATGTGGTTCAATGTTTAAGCATCCTGGGTTTAATCTCTAGTACTTCCCTCAAAAAAAAAAAAGTTTAAATAAATAAAGACTTTCTGTTAAACTCTATTATCAAAATGCTCTTAACCAAAAGAATCTGTTTATCAAATTCCTAAGTTAAACAGAGTTATATACCAGCCTGGGTACATATTCACTAATATCTTTTATGTTGAATTCATAGTTGGAAATAGTTGAGTTTTTTAGTATGTGTTATAAGTTGGACATTTATTTTGGTGTTAAAATCAACTCAGTAATTAAAGATAACCTTTAGGTATTGGCCTTCAGAGTTAAATTTGGTAACTTAAGAATAATCTAAAATTAAATGGAGGCTCAATGTATTTAGTACATGGCATGGAAATATCCTATTTCCATAGGATATTTTCCAAGTGGGAAATCACATGATAGTTTTTTTTAAATATTTTTTTAGTTATACATGGACAAAGTGTCTTTATTTTGTTTATTTGTTTTTATGTGGTGCTGAGGATTGAACTCAGTGCCTCACATGTGTGAGGCAAGCGCTCTGCCACTGAGCCACAGCCTCAGCCCCACATGATAGTTTTTAAGTATGGATTGTACTATGCCCAAAGGATGGATGCACCATCATTAGGCAATTGCACACTGAACAACTGTTGTTTAAGTACCGTTTTATCCAATTTAGACCAAATGAACTTGGTAGATTAGATCCCTGAGAAATTAAGATGCAATCAAAGCCTTATTTGGATTCTGTGCCATTTGGATCAAAAGGTTCTAAAAGTGCTACGTGTATTTGTTTGGTACATAAAATACATCAACTTTCTTGTCATTCCTCCGTTAATTCTTTAATGGATATGTATAGAATATGATTTGTGCTTTAGGGAGTATCATCATTTGTGAGTGGTAGATGATGATGTAAATGACTTAGTAGACAGTTCTCTGCCGTCAAAGAGTTTTGTTCCCATTTTTTGCTGATTTTTCTCAATTACTCTGAATGACAATTTTAAAATCAAATGGATCAAAAGAATTTTGTTTGAGTCCAAAGGCAACTCTCCTCGCAGGAGAGTTGACAAAAGGTCTGTAATAAATGGGAAAAGGAATAAAGAGACAAAGATGTGTTTTGATACTATGTCTCACCTACCTCAGAGGTGCAAATAATGCTGTGGTTTTATTTGGAACTTTCAGGAAGGGGTCCAGATCATCATTTTTCAGGAAGTACAAAAGATGTATCAGAAGAAGCCCATGTCTGCCTACCCTGCCGAGAGGGCTGCCCCTACTGTGCTGATGACAGCCCATGCTTTGTCCAGGAGGATAAGTATTTGCGACTGGCCATCATCTCCTTCCAAGCCCTGTGTATGCTGCTTGACTTCGTCAGCATGATGGTGGTCTACCACTTTCGCAAAGCAAAGGTAAACCCAGGTACCCTGGTTATGAACTTCCTTCTTTGTACAAAGTTACTTCTCTTTTTAGGCAAATAGAATTGCCAACTCAGTTACTTCTCTGCTAAGCAGAAAAATGTTTCTATAATATGATTGAATTACAGCATGAAAAGTATATTCTTTCGCTTCCCAGGAAAGATGGTGGTTAGTAACATGATAATTTGACATTTTCTTTTACAAACATCCCCCTGCTCCCAGCACCACCATTTAGCATGGGGCTCCAATGCCTCATTGCATTGAAGGACTCTCCTTTACATCTCTCTTTGTTCTTGACAGGAACTTATTCTACTTACACCCAATGTATTGTTAAGTTTTTTTCAATATATAGAAAGCTTGTTATTTTTTAATATTTCTTAGTCATTTTTTAAGATAGTAAAGGACTCAATAATTTTTGAGTACATTATACTCTGAAGAATAAATTTATTCATGACCTTGTATTTGGTTTATAGAATAATAGTGATCCTGGGGAGAACTTAGACAGTTTTAGAGAGTTTGGGCTTTGGTATTGTTCTGAGACATCAGAGTAGTAGAAGCATTTGTATGCTTCTCAGTCAGGAGTGAATGAAATAATAAAATATTCAAGGCAGAGTTTTCTGGAGAGCTTTCCTCAATGGTCACCCAACTGATTATATAACATAATAGCCAGTATTATGTTAAAATTTGTGATTCTGGTGTTAATAAAAAGTTATTAGAGCTATTAGAAAGAAAATTAAGCCTAAAGTTTCAACCTTTTCTGAGTTCAAATGACTCTTTCATGTTGGCAAAGTTGTACATATTGGTTTAAATTATAGAGTTCATCAAATTTTAAAGTTTTCCAGTTAGAAATTTTAAAAAGAAAACAACCTTCTGTGAATGGTATCTATTACAAAGTATCAAGTTAACGTGTTTTTTTTTTTTTGTTAAAAGGCTCTGTTCAGATTCTAGGAGAATGTATCCATTATGTTAATGTTATAGACTTCAATAATTATTTTAAATAGACAGTTTCATTAACAGCAGAATGCAGCACAAATTAAAACCAAGCTTTGAATCAGCAAGAAAGTGCAAACAGGCAAGCTGCTCCTCATTTAACTAAGATGTTTTTTCTTTTGCAACAAACTTTATTGAATTGTATATATAATGAAAGAGTAGGCAAATGGAGTTAGGAAATATATAACCACTCTTTCCTAAATGAAATTGTTTTTAAAAAAAACAGTTACGGTAGAGCACATATATTTAGTAAAATGCTCTGAAATATCTCTGATATAATGAATTCATTTACATAGTATATAACACACAGTTTGTGAATATTAATTGATTTTCATCAGTAATGACTTGTGCTAAATGAATCAGTGATACAAGATAGGTAGAAATTTATATTGGATATTTAGAAACCTGTGATAGAAGATTCTGGAAAAACCAGAGTCTTACTCTATGTTCATGTTACTTAACATTGCCAAAATTCTTACTTTGAATATCTCTGAATCTTCATGTGAAATGGCAAGTTATCGACCAAAATCCTACCTACAGAGCTATCATTAGGATACCTTTACATACCATTGTGGTGAAATTTCTAGAGATACAAACTAGTAGGAATAGATAGACATCTAGTTTGAAGATGGTCACATTTTGAAGATTCAGTTTCACAGAATGTAATATAATAAGTTTATTAACTTATTAGTAAGTTAATAAGATCAATGAACATGGATCTTGTAAATTGAGAAAAGGAACTGTTTCATGCCATTTTCTCTTGTGATTTCATGTACTGAAAGCAATAGATTAACTATAAAAGCAATAGAACATTTCTAGTATAGAGGTTGCAAATTTATAGCATGTAAATTTTGGTTTCGCCTTTTATAATTTTCATGTGTCTTTGCAATATTTCTTTGGTTAAAGCAGAAATCTGAGGACCCTTTTTGGAGTAGTATTGATATTTCCCTAGGTATTTTCCACTACATTCTCACTCAATGATAATTAAAAGATAATTAAAGACTGCTTAATTTATCAATTCACATCCATTTTGACAAAAGAAAAAAGGTCTGGTTATAATATATTAACATAGCAATTGTGAATCAGTGTACAGACTCTGCTACCACATCATTTAAGTTGGAATCCTGTCTCAGCCTCTTGCATTTGTGAGACTTTGGGAAAATTGCTTAGCCTCTCTTTGCCTAGTTTTCTTCTTTCTAATATTAGGATAACACACCATATAAAAAATTAACTGGACATGGAATATAGACTTAAATGAAAGGGCCAAAACTAATAGACTTTTCTTCCAAGAAAACATAGGCATATATCTTCAGGATCTTGGATTAGGGAAGGATTTTTAGATATGACATCAAAAGCACAAATGACCAAAGAATAAATAGATAAATTGAACTTCATGAAAATTGAAAACTTTTGGGATCAAAGGACACCATCAAGAAAGCAAAAAGGCAATCCATAGAATGGCAGAAAATATTTACAATAGTATCCAGAATATATGACAAATGCTTATAACTAAACAATAAAATGGCAAAACCTATTTTTAAAAATGGGCAAAGAATCTGAATAGACATTTCTTCTAAGAAAATATACAAATAAGTCAGTGTACATATGAAAAGATAGTCAACATTAGTCATTAAGAAAATGCAAAACAAGCTCACAGTATCTACCAGCATAGCACAAAAAAAAACACAAAAATCCTCATAACAAGTGTTGAGGATATAGAGAAACTAAAAATTTCATTCATTGTTGTTGGAAATGTGAAATAGTACAGTCACTTGGAAAACAGTTTGGCAGTCCCTCAAAAAGTTAAAAATGCATTATGGTACAACTTGGCAATTCCTCTCCTAGTAATATACAGTAGTATAGTAAACTTTTTTTTTTTTTTTTTTTTGGTGGGTGGAGGAATTGAATTCAGGTGTCTTCTATTATTGAGCTACATCTTCAGCTTGAGATAGGGTCTCTCTAAGTTGCCCAGGTTGGTCTTGAACTTGGTCAGACTTATGCCAAAGTGCCTGATTTAGTAAACGTGTCTACACACACACACACACACACACACACACAAAGTGCACAAAAATATTGATTATTTTATAATAGCCAAAAGATGGAAGCAACCCAACTGCCAATCAACTGATGAAAATGGATAAATAAAATATGGAATTTCCCTACAGTGGAATATCATTTGTTGATGAAAAGGGATGAAACAATACATGGTACAATATGGATGAACCTTGAAAATGCTAAGTTGAAGAAAACACTTAACAAAAGACCACATATTATATGACTCTATTTATACAAAACTCCCAAAATACGTAGATTCTTAGAGATAAGAAGTAGATTAGTGGTTGCCAGGGACTACCAGGAGGGCAGAATGGGGAGTGACTGCTAATGAGTTCAGGGTTTCGTTTTGGAGTGACACAAATTTTCTAAAAATTAGATCATGGTAATAGTTACACAACTCTATCAATATACTAAAAGCCACTGGATTGTGCACTTTTAAAACTATACAAATTCTATCTCAAAGCTGTTATAAGTTTTTATAGGAGTTTATATGTTACTTACTTTATAAGATCACTTTGAAGGCTTGATGAGATAATTCATGTAAAATATTTTATACTTAGTCAATCTTCACTAAGCTCTTATCTTTTGTTGTTATATTATTTGGGGCCTCTTTGTAAAATTAATCCATGTATACCTACTTCTCACATTGGAGGATGAGTATAAGATTTAAAGTAGTTGCTAAGAATAAATGATTGGATAATAGTCACAGGTATTTGAGGAAGGAATACAAGCTCTTCATGAGTGTATTCACAAATATACATGTTATCACACAGATATTTCTATACTAATGATCTTCAAAAACATTTACTATGAATTTATATTTATATGTGGCTTTTTGTCCCTTTCAAAAGTGATTAAATGAGCAACTAAATTGTGGTTTATGTACCTATTTATCTATGTCACTGGTCTTTCTAGGAAAGTTCATTTTCTACCTCCCCGCCCTGAAAATCAATCTCTTGTGGTTATCAATTATGAAATCACCCAAGATATCAAAAATCAGAGCACATATTCCTTGTTGTATTATTATAATAGTAACAGTTTAAAAGTTGATATTGTATAAATAAATTTATTACTACTTTTCTGCTTTTATTTAGAAAGTTGGAAAATTTTCAGAACTAAAATTGCCTCTTTATCTCAAAGAAAACCCAGTCCCTGAGAGATACTAAATTGCCCAAGGTAACACAGCTCCATTGGGAAATTCTGTGTATTTATATTTTGTCTTATTCTAGCATGTGAAATGAACACTACTAGCATAATTGAATAAATTGAGAATAAATAAAAATAAGAATAGAAAATTAACTGAAATCAAGGGTGAAGTTAAAAAATAAAATGGATTTCATGAGGGGGTACTATTTTAACCTAATGCTAAGAAGAAGAGTTTTCTTGCAGTTTTCTAGAAGCATTGCTGAAAGTGTAGGGGAAGAGTCCTGTGTCCTTAAGGTGAAAAGCAGTCTCTGGGATGAAATTAAATATGCCTGGCTGGCACTAAGTCTTTAAAGGAATTTCTCCTGTGGAACCTTATGTAGAGATATTGTAAGATGTAGTGAATGATAAGCATCCTTACATGGAATACATAATAATTTTCATAGCTCTGTCTCTGTTAATTTCCCTAAATGTGTATTAAAGTTTGAATGCTTAAATATAACTCAGGCAGATCAGTTCTATAGGGATATCATGATGTGGTCTGATATTCTTTTCCTTGCTGGTTGATGCTAATGCAGGATGCTTTGGGGGTGTCTATAGATTGTGCCAGTTAGTATGTAGCACACGTACCTTCACTACAAAGTTATAATAAACACATGACTGTCTTTCCCATTTCAGCTACCATCAGCCTAAAACCATTCTCATCAAATAGGACTTAAAGCAGTTTAGGTGCATGAAATCTATTTGCCATCCTGGATCTAGAAAGATAGGAAGATAGCAAATTCTTTGGGTAAACTTTCATGAATATTGTTGCTCTTTACTGAGTGATCTGAAGATACACATTTGATGTTATATACTGTGGATGGCAGTTTTTCTATTTGTTGTGAAGCTGTGTGCTATACTAGTGAGCCAAAATGAGGATAGAATTGACTTGACTAATAAAAGCTGAGATGTCTATCAAGAGACACACACCTAAAGGGAAATACACATGCTTGTCTACAAGGAGACATACTGAGGGAGAGGAGAGCCTAGGAACACCTAGGGATAGCACCTGAGCTAAAATCTACAACTTGTTCCTGCTTCCTCTTTCACTGGCACAGGATCCATAGTCTTCATTCAATCTCATCAGAATTTATGGTATGTTACATCTTAATTGTGTTTAGTATGTATGTGTAGTATCTCATTTAGGTCCTGCTAGGAATGTATCATTTTGGAACATAGGCCCCTTTTATTTACATTTGACTATTTCTGTGAATTGACAGAAATAAATACCTTGACAGGTTTTTTAAAAATTAAGAAAAGTGGGGGCTGGGATTGTAGCTCAGTGGTAGAGCACTTGCCTCGCATGTGTGAGGCACTGGGTTCGATCCTCAGCACCACATAAAAATAAATAAATAAAGATAAAAAAAGAAAAGAAAAGTGATATCAAACCTGGAAGCTGATCATTCTTCTAGGCAGCAAGCAAATAAGCTGTGATGGTAATAGAGAGTTCTGTGTTCTAAAGTGAAATATGAGGTGATTATATTAAAATAAGATGATATAGTAATTAGATCTTTCCATTACATTTGGGCTTCTTGAAAAGTCTAATTTTGTGTACATTTAATTAAAAGGCCCAAAATACTGACTCTGTGGCAATTAAATACTAACAGTCTTGATAAAAAATTATTTAACATGTATCATTTTAAATGACACAAATAAGATCCCACTATATTTTTTGGATAAGGCTTGTGGGATGCCACCTCAAAGATTAAATTAAATTTTAATCCACAGAAATACTTAGGGAAATAATTACATACATCTACCCATCTGCCTTTGGTTAAAGACTATATCTGTCAGTAAAATGTGAGTGATTTTGAAACCAGTGTGTTCTTCTAAACAAAAGCAATTTTAAAACTATTTTTAAAGAGATTGGATATTAAATGTTATTAAATTATTTTCACAATCATTTGTCAAAGGTTATGGCAAGTAACATTATTCTATTAGCTATTCTGAAGAGAGAGAGCATAGGTTCTTACAGCTTAATAATATTAAGTATTTGTTGGATTTATTTTGAAAGAAAATAAAAAAGACCTGATGTGGTGGCACATTACTTATTATCCTAGTGACTCAAGAGGCTGAGGCAGGACGATTGCAAGTTTGAGGCCAGTCTCAGCAATTTAATGAGACCATGTACCTCAAACCTGAAAAATAAAAAGGACTGGGGGTATAACTTAGTAGTAGAGCACCACTGGGTGTTTAATCCCCAGTACTACAAAATAGATTAAATAAATAAATGTAAAGGAAAGAAAGAAGGACGAAAATCACAAGAAGCAAGATAGAGTAGAAGGAATAGCAGATTATCCCATATCTGAAGGTAATTTTTTGCTTTACTTATTCTTTTTTTTTTTTTTTTAGTACCAGGGATTGAACTCAAAGGTGCTTAACCACTGAGATACATCCCCAGCCCTTTTAAAATATTTTATTTAGAGATAGGATCTTGCTGAGTTAGTTAGTGCCTTTCTAAGTTGCTGAGGTTGGCTTTGAACTCACAATCCTCCTGCCTCAGCCTCCCCAGCCACTGAGATTACAGGTATGCACTACTACTCCCAGCACTTAACTTAATAAATTTTAGCATGTTTTGAATTTAGAAATTTGGGGGAAAAAGTAATTTTTCTGAAGTGAACATACTCTCATTGGTGGTTTCCCTCTTATTTCTGTAATATTTTTTTTAAGTTATAAATTGACAAGGGAGTTAATAACAATGCAAATTTGGGGGCTAAAAAATAAGACATTTTAACATCATGTGTGAATTGACTTCTTAATGAAATTTTACTAGGCTAATTGTGATGTTCTAATGCTTGTCCCGCTTCCCCAGGTGTAGGCGAACAGGGAGGTTCCACCCTGGTGGATGGAGATCCACACAAGAGCAGCCGCCAGGGGTCCTGTGCAGAGCCGGGGGTCCTGCATGGGTGGGCCACCTGAGCTCCTGCGGGGTGTGTGGGTACCGGAGCCAAGGATCCTGTGCGGAAGCGGTTTAGCATGGGCAGTGCAGCAGAGTCCTACACTGGAGTGTGCGGCTGGGGTCCTGTGCAAACGCTGGGGCCTAGCGACCCTGCAGGCTTGCCAGCGGAGTTCCTGCATGGAGGCAGCTGTCAGGTGTCCTCTAAAAAACAGTGCTTCCACTACTTTAAACCCCTGTCCTGGAGAAACTAGGAATGCTGCATCCATCTAGGCCACCATCTTGGAACCGGTCCCTCCATATTTTCTTTCCATTCATCGTCTTCTGAGCATCTAAGTGCTTAGAAGGATTATCCATATTTGGAATACAAAAATGAACAAGATAAACAAGATCTGTACCCTTAAGGAGTTTCTATTCCAGTGTGGGGCTAGTGGTGACAAGCAATAAAGGAATAAAAAAGAATGTACCAGGCTATGATCAAAATGGAATAGTATTGGGCTGGGGTTATGGCGCAGTGGTAGCGTGCTCGCCTAGCACGCGTGAGGCACTGGGTTCGATCCTCAGCACCACATAAAAATAAAATAAAGATGTTCTGTCCACCTACAACTGGAAAATAAATATTTTTTAAAAAATGAAATAGTATCATGTGATATTGAATGACTTTGAAGTTACAGAATTTTTATGGCCATCACTTAAGTTGGGTATTATCATCATTTTACATTTGAATAAACCAAAGTATATTATCTTAAGAAACTGGTCGGTGTTACTTGGGGAAGTTAGAATTGACACTTAGATCTGTTTGACTTTACAACGTATTATATCTTTTAGCTGCTGTGCTATACTATCTTCTCATATGTTACAGTGTTAGTTGATCTTAAATTTAAAAGCAAATAGACCCAGACAGCACTGCCCCATTATAGTAATTCTGTTATGCCTCATCAAAACTTAAATGTCCTATGCTTCATTCTTATTATATGCCCACTAACAAAATAAATAAATTAAGTTCTGCCACACCAGCAGCTTAATGAATTTATAAGTTCATTGGCTCTGCTTATTTTTGTTCCTGCACACTTTTGCATTTAATGGCATCCTTAATCCTTTAACCCAAAGAACAAATTATATAATAATTTAGGGTGTGTGTGTGTGTGTGAATGAGAAAGTATTTGAATGTGAAAGTATTTGAATGTCAGCATGCTGGTAAGGGTAAATACGATAAGAAATAGAGAAAAATACCAGAAGGGATCTCTTTCTGTGTGTGCTTCCTAAGAAATATCATTTAAATAGCCTTCTACTCCATCTGGTGGCAGCAATGCTAATTATGAATTATGAAGAGCATCTAAAGTGATTGTAACAATTTTGTATATGCCTTCAGAGATATAAAATACTTAATGATTACCAGACCTCAATTACCAGGTTCTCTTGAGGCACTTCCATTTACTTATGTTTATTTATAAAGCCAGTTACTTATTAAGTAGGATAAAAATAGCTTTTAAAAATTAATGTACTAGTTATACTGATTTGTCTGCTATTTGAAAAATATTATGACAGACAAATCATTGGTGTTTTTTACAAATTCCTAGGATCTTAATTTTTTAAGTTCATCAAATATTATGTAAGCAAAGGACTTTATACAATTATAAATTAATGCCTTCATTAACCACTTATTCATTAATATTTAGATTTTCAAAAAAGATACTGGCTTGCCAATGAGAGGTTCACAGTCTAATAGGAAAAGAAATATATACAGCACAGTGTTTTGAATACTTGGTGAGACAGTAGAGAATAGTGATTAAGGTTACAGACTCTGTACTTCATTTATCTAGTTGCTTTTCCTAGCCTTTTACATAGTAGCTCTCAAACCACGGGTGAGTTACCAACTTTTTGTTTATCTCAATTTTTTGTAAAAATGCAGGTAACAATAAATCTAACCTCCTAGGATTGTAGTGAAGATAAAATATATGGAATATTTATTCATTGCTTATTACAATTAATGATCTACAGAAAGTGCTTCATAAGCATTAGTCATTAATAGAGATACATTCAGAATGTAACAGCAACATAAAAATAAGAATGGTCAGGTCTACCTTGGGAACTCTGGAAGACTCAAAGAAATGATGACAGGTTTGAAAAATGAATTTCATTGGTTAGACTGATGGAAGATACGAAGGATGGTCTAGGCAGAAAGATACATATGCAAAGACAGTAAAGAGAAAATATTTCAGTATGGATGTTGAAAAACCTGTCACACCATTTTGGATTTTATCCCTGTGTTAGTCAGCTTTTCATTGCTATGACCAAAGTACCTGACAAGAACAACTTAGAGGAGGAAGTTTATTCTGGCTCACAGTTTCAGAGGTTCAGTCCATGGTCAGCCAACCTCATTGCTCAGGCATAAGGTGAGGCAGAACAATATGGTGGAGGGGCTTGGTGGAAGAAAGCTGCTCATCTCCCAGCACACAGAGAGCAAAGAAGGCATGAGGAGTCAAGGGAAAGGTATAATCTCCAAGGGCATGCCCCAAGTGCCCTACTTCTTTCAGCTACACCCCACCTGCCTACAGCTACTACTCAGTAATTCATTTAAATTATTAATCCATAAAGTGGATTACAGCTTTTATGATCTAATCATTTCACCTCTGAACATTGCTCCATTGTCTAGCACATGAGCTTTTGCCAGGATGGGGCACCTTATATCTAGACTATAACAGTCCAAATAGACAGTTGAGATAAATTGTTGAGCTGGCTAGAGATTTAAATATATTGGACTAGCACTATAGAAATATATTTATAAGTCATTCACTCAGCCAATATTTTTTGAGAGTGTACTAAGATCCCAGTCATTGTTTTTGGGTAATGAACAAGGCAGGCATCTCTCTCTCTCACTGTGTGTATGTGTGTGTGTGTGTGTGTCTGTGTGTGTGTGTGTGTGTCTGTGTGTATCTTATCACTTACAGTGGTAAGTTCTATGAAGGAAAGTGACAAAACTAGAAAAAAGATGGTAGAAGTGGAGAGAATGTTGGAGCAAGAAGAAATTCATTCAGATTTGATTGTTTCCATGGACTTCTCTGAGGTTACAACATTTAATCTGAGCTCTCAAGGATAAGCAGGATGGGGAGAGAGAAGGATATTTGTGGGAGACTAGTTTTCCAGAAAGGGAAAGCCACATTTCTGATGGTGCCAAAATATGAAGAATCTTGAAGAATTCTAGAGGCCATCATGGATAGAGAACATGAAGAGTGGGAAGTTGGATAGGAGTGAGTTTGGAGAGGTAGTAAGGAGCCAATCATTCAGTATTCTAAAACCATAGTAAAGAGTTTTATTTTATTAGAAGTGCATTTGGAAGCCACTGAAGGATTTGAAGCAGGAGAATAGATGATTCCACTTATTGGGATCCTCTCTGTTGATGCTCCTTTTTATTGATGTAAACAAGTTTCTCTAGCTTCTCTGTATAGAATAGATTATTAAGGGGTAGGCATAAAAATAGGGGAAATGCTAAGCCCACTGAATTAGTCTTGGTGGAGGCTGTGGCAGCAGCATGAATAGGGAAGAGTGGCTGAATTTGAGGTACACTTACAGATAGAACTGAGAAAAATTGGTGATGAATTTGATGTAGGAGGTGAGAAGAAAAGAAAAAATCAACATTGATTCCCTGAGGTTTATATCTTGGGAAACTGGGTGAAGAATAGTATTATTTAGTAAAATTAGGAAGATAGGAAACTGGGAAGAGAGTTGTTTGAAGAAAAGAGGGAAGGAAAAATCAGAAGTTCCATTTTAGGCATTTTAAGTTTAGCTAAGATTGACAAACTTCACACACGGCAATAGAGAATTTTAAGTTAAATTGAAATTTCATATAAATAACGATTAATGTTTTAGTATAAGCATGTGCCAAATACTACATGGGGGCATACTGACACTCAAGCATTATTTTTTGTTTATCTGAAATTCATGCCTACCTGAGCCTCCAGTAGTTTATTTGTGAACCTGAGGGTTAACCTGCCTATGAGGAATCAAAGTGAAATGTCAGTTAGATACACAAGCCACTGCCCAGTGCAGGAGGGGACAGAACCATAAATTACAAGCCAGAATACTTTAAATAGAGGAATTTAAGCTTTGAGAGTATATACATAGGAAATATAAAAAAGAGAAAAATAGAATAAACACACAGGAGTAGGTTTTTCAATGTTTTAAAGTAAAGTAGATCGCAAGAACCCTTTGAATATTTGAGGAGTGGCCAAAGAGGTGGCAGGGAAGCCAGATTATTTTCATATTACAAAACTCAGGAGAGGAGAGTGTTTAAAAGGAGAGAACAGCCAACTTTGGGAGTTACTACTGAGTGATAGAATACAGTGAAGGAGGAAAAGATGTAATGGATTTGGCAACACAGAGGTTATTGTTAACCTTAGCAATGCATTTTTATACAATGGTTGAGAAAGTAGAAAAAACCACATGTTCCCAGATCTTTCAAAATCCTATTTGGTGAGAAACAGAGAAATAGCATATTGACTAGGCAGTGATAGTTTAAAACAAAAAATTCTGAGCTTTCCCAGATGAATTTTTTGGATAAAAGGGACATTTTAAGTAATCTTTGGCATAGACAGAAGAAAAAGGCCAATGAGATGGAGGAATGGGAAGTATAAGCCAACCCTACAGAGATAAGGAAGGAGAAAGAGATCCTAAACAGAGGGAGTTGTTAACAGTAGCAGATAATGCAGATCAATCAAGAAGAATGAGGCCTAAATAGTGTATGGCTATAACCATGTCACACTATTTTAATTATCATGTTGTTACTGGGACTAAAGTATTTGGTAGTTCATAGTCTTGATCTTCAAAAATCTCTTGTATATTTTTCATCTTTTCCATGTAATTGGAAAAATCAAGTTAAATTCAGAATTCTATTAGATTGAGATTTTTATTTGGATTGCATTTAATAGTGCAGAAACAATTGTCTATTCATATGGAAAAATTATCCCATGCCCTTATATACAATTTATGGTAAATTCCAGATGGCATTGCATCTATTAGATTTGATGATTATGGAGTTATTTAAAACTTTTGTCTGAGCCATTTCTGAGCACTATAAGAGCATAAATATGATTACAGTGAACTCAGGAGCTGATTGGAGATAGAAAGGTAAAGAATGTAAATATACACCATTTTTCTACAAACTTGTTCTCTATCTTCTAGGGTGAGCAGCTAGAGGGCATGACATAATGGCCAAACAATAGAATGAGAGTTAAGGAAGTTTTGTTTATCTTTGAAGATAGAAAAAATTATAAATTATTAGAAAAGGAGAGGAGCAGGTTGAAAATACAAGGGAACCATGGAATAATAAATAGCAGATCGATGAATACAGGTGGAGCTATTTATTTTGGACAGAGATCTGTACTTCATCTGTGACTATAGAAGCAATGATGCTGATGAGGCAGATTCCCATAATTTTGTGTTGAAACAACAAAGTAAAAGAAATTCTAGCTTAAATTTTTTGACTGAAATTTGGCACAAGGTAATTTACTGAGTGTTCTTGGTTAAAGTGTAATAGAAATTTGGGAAAACTACTGAAAATTTGGCATAGCCACTGTGGGAAAGGAAAGGGGAAATCCAAGTGCATATAAAGGGATTGCTGAGGACCCAGGTAAAGTTGGAAAGCACAGAGGAAAGGAAGGAAAGGAAGTTCTGTTAAGAGGAAGGAACGACAGAAAGTTGAAAGAAAGTATTAACATAGGTAATTATATTAACTGAATGGTTATCCTCTAAGGGACTGCAGATATTTTGCAGGTGGCATTTTGCTTTATTGTCCTGTGCTTTTTCTTAAAGCAGATTTACAAAATGTTCACTCTACAAGTTTGCACATTACATTTACAGCATTAAAATGTGTGACCATTAATTAATTTTCGAAGAATCCCCAGGAGGAAAAGAAAGAACAGTAATTAGCATCTTCAGTTACAAATGGAAAAAATGGATTCCTAATGATACTCCTGAGGTCAGTCTGTAAACCAGTGTTTACTCATAATTAAATAAACAATGTCCTGTGAATTCAATGAAAAGAGCATCTTCTTCAGTTTGAATATTACAGTTGCATGGCATCCTGAGCCAGTGTTGTCATAGGAAGTCAGAGTATTTGTTCAAAACTAAAGGCAGGGCTTTATTTCTTAAATCATATTTTGTAATAGAGCAGAGATAAGCAAATTGTGGATTGCTGCCTATTTTGAAAAATTATCAAAAGAAGAAGAATGTTTCATAACATGTGAAAATGATACGAAATTCAAATGCCAGTGTTCTTAAAGTTCAGTTGCAATACAACCACGCTTGTTTTTCTACATGTTTTTCTGTATGTTTTCTCTGAGTTCATGCTCAAATGATAGATTTGAGTAGTTATGATTCAGACAACATCCTAGAACACCTAAAATATTCACTATCTGGCCCTTACAAAAAAATTTCATCTCTTTTAAGATGTATAAGTTGTCTAATTCAATTTCCATCTTCTATTGATCTCACAGTATTTTGCTTCTCTTGTAAAATTTTTAAAATTAATTAATTTATCCTGATTAGGTATATATGATAGCAGAATGCATTTTGATTCATTGTACACAAACGGAGCACAACTTTTCATTTCTCTAGTTGTACGTGATATAGAGTCACACCATATGTGCAGTCATGTATGTATCTAGGGTAATGATGTCCATCTCATTCCACCATCTTTCCTGCCCCCATACCCCCTTCCTCCTCCCTCCCCTTTGCCCAAGCAAAGTTCCTCCATTCTTCCCATGCCCCCCCCCCCACCATTATGGATCAGCATCCAATTATCAGAGAGAACATTTAGCCTTTGGTTTTGGGGATTGGCTTACTTTGCTTAGCATGATATTCTCCAACTCCATCCATTTACCTGCAAAGGCCATAATTTCATTCTGTTTTAATGCTGAGTAGTATTCAATTGTGTATACATACCACAGTTTCTTTATCCATTCATCTATTGAAGGACATGTAGGTTGAGTACCTTGCTTCTTGGTGCTAAATATTCACTGGTGATATATAGTGCATTTTTGTCCTTGTGCATTCTAAAGCGTCTTACTAGTTTCTTGTACTAGTGTTTATCAAACTAGAGGTCATAAGCCATTCTTTGAGGGTTTAAAGAGGTCATTTGCACCAAAGGTGATTTGGGATCTGCAGTATTTTTTTGTCTTTTAGCATTCACTCTTCACCCAATTAAAATCATAAGGCTCTCTGGCTTCCTTTCCATTGGATATATTTAGTGATGAGCTGTCATGAATCTAGGGGTCTATCTTCCCCTTACAAGTCCATAAAAGGCATGCTTTATGTACTTATAATTATATAATCTGGTTTTCTGAGAGCAAAAGTTGGACCTTTTCTTGATGGATTTTCTTCTCTGCAATATTTAAGAGAGAGATTTCTCTGGGGTTTCACCTCAATTTTGGATCTGAACTCTTCCTCCAGATTACCTCTTATGTCTCTCTTCATCATAGATCAGAGAAAAGAAATGGACTCAACACTGATTGAGCACATGAACCTGAGCCACCATCTTCAAACTGAACTCTGCTTTACTCTGAGGTGTATGGTTAGGTTATTTTAAGAAAAAACAGTATTGAATCTGTGTTCAGTTGGATTCCTTTGTAGTAGCCAAATAGCCAGTAAGAGAGAAAACAAGGTTCTCAAACAATAGTTCCATTAGTTGATTGCTAATTGACATTTGTGGAGGCTGAACTTGGGTTTCCATTTTCCCTTTTAATTATCCATATTAGGGTGACTTTCCTTTGGAAGAAGGCCAAGTTCACATGAAAAAGTTCGAGTTCAAGAGAAGAGCATTCTCACTGACTTTTTAATCTTGCTTTGCAAAGTCTCTGAAGCTTCAGTTGTCTTTGTAATGCTAATTAGCAAAGTGACAGTTTTTCATTTACAAACATCCTGGAAAAGTACATGATTTTTGAGAAATTAAAATTTCTTTAAAGTTTCTTAACCCATTCTCGTAACCTTCCACTTTATTTTATCATTTCCCCATATAAAAAAATCCTAAATTTAAGTCCAATACTATTTTTTTTGATACTGTTCAGGGCTCTCACGCAGCATATATCATTTTCTACTTCAGAATATAATATTCAGATAGAGTTATTTTGACATTTCAGTAATTCAGTCACTTTTTAGCTCTAGGACCCACGTTTAAAATAGATTAGATGGAGAATTCATATTCTCATTTCTAAAATATTCAGCCTCATTTTCCTTATGAAAAATAAGAATAGGAAGCAAGGTGTTTAATAATAGCAGAATCTTAAAACCAATTTAAAAGTAGAAATTTAACTCATAATTATTATGGGGGCTATGATTATCCATATTTACTATTTATTTACCTTCTCTCTTTGAGCTTAAGAACTCTTTTTCACACACAGAATTTTCTCTGTCTCACCCTCCTGACTGATAGACCCTACTTGGCCTATTGAGGCCCTACTATTAGACACTCACTACTGGTAGGTGATTATTATTCCTCATATCTTTGTGTTGGGTAGGTCTCAGTTAAATCCATTGGACAATCAATTTCAGAAGCAGCTTTTTAAAATTAAGATGAGTAGAACCCTTCTCAAACCTTACAAATGAGTTTCTTGAAATACAATATCCACATATGTATAATTTTTAAATCATCATAGGTATTTGTGAAATACCTCCAGGATTAGGAACCATTAACTTATAATCTTGAAAATGATCTTTTATGTCCTTTTCTGTGGCTGGATGTAAACCCCAAAATCCATATTTCTTATCTAAGATAGCAGAAATGACACTTTTCTTTACTGATCTTGTGCTTGTCACAGTCATATAAATAATAAAACTTTTAGCTATCATAGTTAATATTTTTGGCTTTTCCTGGTCAGGGAGAAGTAAAATTAAGGAAAGTTATATTCCTTGAAGACTATGAATTCCAGGGACAATGGAACATGAATGGAGAGAGAAAAGGGCACCATTTGAATTGTTTAGAACTCACTTTGTGAAATTAAATTTGTGAGCTGTTTATCTCAAACCACAAAACAGCTATAAGGGAAATTTATTTTAAAGTATCTATGAATTTAGAGAGGGCAGGAATGTGAAATCTGATTCTAAAAGAAATCAAATATAGAAGAAAGTCCTTTATTGAACTGTTCTGGATGTTAGCAGTATAAAATGACTAAGAGAAACAACGAACTTTGCACAAACCAGAAAGGAGTCTTGTGGCCTTTTAATTTTATACAAATAAGCAAACAGAGCAATTTTTGACTAAAAGTAAATGAGAAGTTATGGACAATAACAAATTAACCAATAATGCAGAAGGCAAACACTAATGGTTAACCAGTGAGATAAATATGGGAAATAACAAAAAGACATGACATTAAAAAACAAAAAAACAGCAGATGAGAATCACATCTAAATAACAGAGGTAGCTCGAGTTCAACTGAACCCAATATCCTTTCTTGTGTTTTCTCTGCCTGGGCAACCATAGACACCTCTGTGTTCCAGACTCATGTCCTCAATTGCCTAATTGATATCTTTGCTTGTGTATCAGTACATCAGTATGTTTGCAACCAGTTTGTGGATCTTTGTAAGACTTACTCTGCTTTCATTCTTTTATGAGTTAGGGACCACCCTACCATGCATCTGGGAGTTAGAACCACAGTATCAGTTTTGACCCTTCTCCTTTCTCTTCCCTAGATTTTTTAGTATCTTCCTGTATTCATCCATACCTCCTTCACCTCACCTCACACCTGGTATATCTTTTCTAAAATCAGTTTTCATCATTTAATATCAGTTCCTTTTCTCTAAAACTCTATGAAGACTTTTCACTGTTATATCCTAAACTATATTTAAAGAAACAAATAACATGATTGGCACTGGTTATCATTACAACTTCAATTCTGACTTCCTTCCCCTTTCTTGTTTTTACTCTAGCCATGCCCTTCTTTTACTTGGTAAGATGTGCACTTCCGGGACTGAATATCTGCTAGTCTTCTATTTGGAATGCTGTTGCTTTTCTCTATTTCCACTCCATATAATCATTGCCTTTTTCTCTTTTACATATTTCAAATCTCCATTTATCTATGAACATCAATAAACCCTCTCTTAAGCCCTCAGTGCTGGTTAGATTTCTTTCCTATGTCCTGTTGCAGTTCTGGGTAGTTTTCCTGTAGAGCAGCGTTTCTTAACCTCTGCACTATTCACAATAGATTAGAGATGTCCTCTGGAGAGCTTTGTTCTGAGAACTGTAAGTAGTATCCCAGACTTCAACCTCCTAGAATCTATTAACTAGATGCAAGTTATGACAACTAAAGAAATATACCCATTTTCAAATATCCCTTGATAGGGACAAATTACTCCTGAAGGTTGAGAATCACAGATTTAAAGCAACTACCTCTATCTTGGTCTATGATGTATGTCTTCCCCCCCAAACTGAATGCTCTGTGGGAGTAAAAATTATGTGTGTGTATGTTTAAAATAAAAGAATTGAAAAAAGTCCACTGATGGGGAATAATGCCACCATTTGATTCCAATTTCCAAAGTTTGTTTGTTCTTTCATGTCCAGAAGGAAATTGGAGAATTTATTCTATAACATTATTGAATTTCATAATTACATAATTTTAAAAAAATTTAATTAAGTTAATTAACTAGTTTTATTTGTTCTTTTTAGATATACCTGACAGTAGAGTGTATTTTGACATATTATACATTCAACAAGTATAACTTATTCTAATTAGGACCCCATTCTTCCAGTTGTACATGATGTGGAGTTTCACTAGTTGTGTATTCATATATGAACATAGGAAAGTTACGTCTGATTCATTCTACTGTCTTTCCTATTCCCATCCCTCCCCTTCCCTTCATTCTCCTTTGTCTAATCCAATGAACTTCTACTTTTCCCTCCTCGCCCTTATGTGTCCGCATCCACACATCAGAGAGAACATTTGGCCTTCGTTTTTTTTTTGGCGGGGGGGGGGATTGGCTTATTTCACTTAGCATGAGAGTCTCCAGTTCCGTCCATTTAGCAGCAAATGCCATAGTTTCATTCTTCTTTATGGCTGATTAATAGTCCATTGTGTGTGTATATCACATTTTCTTTATCCATTCTTCTGTGAAGGGCATCTAGGTTCATTCTATAGCTTAGCTATTATGAATTAAGCTGTAAACATTGATGTGGTGCGTCATTGTAGTATGCTCATTTTAAGTCCTTTGGGTATATACCAAGGAGTGGGATAACTGGGTCAAATGGTGGTTCCATCCCAAGTTTTCCTAGGAATCTCCATGCTGCTTTCCATAGTGGTTGCACCAATTTGCATTTCCACCAGTGAATCTTTTCCCCTACGTCGTTTCCAACATTTATTATTACTTGTATTCTTGATAATTACTATTCTGACTAGAGTGAGATGGAATCTCAGTGCAGTTTTAATTTGCATTTCTGTAATTGCTAGAGGTGTTGATAAAGATTTCTCTAGAGAATGTTAGTCATATAATGGATTCTTCTGGTCCAGTACTGAAAAGCTCCAGATCATTAAACTTCTCAAGGAGGGTCTTCCACTTCACTATATCTAAATAGGCACCCTAAAACTTCTTATGCAATTCATGTAGTTATGATATGAGTATTAATAACCATTTGGATTATTAACCATAATAATGGATTATTAACCATTAATAACCATAGCTAATGTTTAAGCTTGAGATGGAATACAAAGCCTTTTACAGATATAACAGGAATACATTCTGTACTTTTTGTGAGGTATTTTCTAGAAGCTCCAGGTGATCAGTGAAAGAGGTAGACATAAACACATTAAAAATAAATGAGAGAGTAAATAGAAATGGGTACACAGAGAAAGTAACACTTTATTCTAAATGGAAACATCAGGAATGTTTTCCAAAGATTTAAAACTCTTTCAAAGATGTGTAAGAATTTTACAGATAAGAGAATAGCATTTATAAAGGTCTTGGGATTAAAAAGAGCACAATATATTCAAAGAATGGCTGTGGAAGGAGCACAGCATGTAACTGTAGATTGCTTGATGAGGGTGTAAATGTTGGTAGGGGCTAGAATATGGAGAACTTTAATGCTAACCTGTGAAATTGGAATTTTTATATAGCAGAACATCCAAGTGATTCAGGAAGGGAAACAACATGGTTACATTTGTATTTGGCAGAAATCTCTCTGGCTGAATGTGGAAGGTGGCTTAGAATGTGTGAAAGTGAAACTATAGAGACCACTTAGGGATTTGTTATAATCATTTCCAAGAAAAATTAATAAAAACATGATTTAAAGCTGAGTGCGGTGGCTCAAGTCTGTAATCCCAGCACTTAGGGAGGCTGAGACAGGAGAATTGCGAGTTCAAAGCCAGCCTCAGCAACGGCGAGGCGCTAAGCAACTCAGTGAGACCCTGTCTCTACATAAAACACAAAATAGGGCTGAGGAGGTGCCTCAGTGGTTGAGTGTCCCTGAGTTCAATTTCCAGTACCAAAACAAAACAAAAACCATGATTTAAGGCAGCAACAGTAGGAATCGAAGAAAGCACATGATTTCCAAAGACCATTAGGAAGTAGAAATGACATTATATTAGCAATCATGATGATAGAGAAAGAGAAGAAACTAGGATTACCATCAAGTTTATAATATTATTTTCTACATGAGTTGTGAAGCCATTAATCAAGAGAGGAGAGTTTGAAAGGAACAAATTGCAATTAACATAGGTACAATTGGTTTTAGACAGGCTAAGTTTAAGTCATTCATGGACCTCTAGTTGGAGAAGTCAGGACTGGTGCTCACTAGAGTGGTCAGAACTAGAGATAGATTTGAGTTGCATGGCAGAGTGTTAACTGATGGTATTGGGAAGGAAAAAAGTGCTCCAGGGAGTGGGTGTAGAGAAGATGGGTGGACTCCAAGACCCTGTATTCAGATTTTATTAAAAAACTTGTATCAGTTAAAGAATTTATATTTTAAGATTCAGTAAGAAAAAGTAATCAAATTACTTTCATGTCCATTTGTGCTGATTTATTTATTCTGCTGGTACCAAAACTGAAATAAGTACTCAGTTCTATTTACAGATCTATGTGAGTCAGGAAGTCACAAAATCTTTGTAAATTTTACAAGTCTGGAGAACAGCCTTCACAGTATGTACTTTTCAGGCACATGGTGAGAGAATTCTTGTCTTATAAAAGCAGTGAATAAAAAACAGAATTTGAAAATAATTTAGATAGGTTATGAATTGATTTAACATTAGTGAATCCAGTCTGTTTCAATGACTTTCTATTTTATTCTCTTGAGATTGTGTTTTATCTGTAGCTTTCTATTATAAAACTTCTTGTATTTTGTCTGGTATATGGTCTATTTATATTAATGACTAGATGTGCAATTATGGTCACTTTAATTAAACAAGAAACATTCTATTTAAAAATTTCATGGTTGACATACTCAAATAAAATTCTAGACTTGCTTATTGTATTAGGTTGCTATAAAAGTGTGTCTGCCAAAATCAATTTTAAACAACCAGGTGATAGGAACAGATTCTGACATGAATTGATTTGAACATTCAACAGCAAATGAACATAACATTTTTTTTTACACAACAACCATAAGACAAATCTGCAAACCTTTCATATTTGTAGTGATATTTCAAATCAGCATATAAGATAGAGAAGATTAATCTAACAGAATCTTCTGTCAGTTTTAATAATAGCAATGGAGTTTTTGTTGATTTATTTGTTTTTATGATGCCCTTTGGATAAAAGGCATTTTATGTGGCTGGGAGAGTGACTTATGAACTGAAAGTTCATAAAAATGCTATTTTAAAGTTAAACACAATTGAAATATATTAGCAAAAACTCACTCCTATCAGAATTGAATTTAAGAAGTCACTAAATGGTAAATTGCTTATACCTAAGGAGAACAGAATTCAAATTTAACAATAGATTTGTAGACACTATTTACAAAATAATTTTGTATGTTCAATAAGAAATAAACACATTAATATGTTTTAGATAGTTATGGTACATTTTATTGTATGTAGCATATTTTCAAAGAAGAGTCAGCAACTGCAGAGCCAATATACAAACTCAGGTCAAAGACTGAAAAGCTTCTACATTTTGTCAACACTGTGTGCATGGTAGTCCTAGATCCTCAAAGATTGTTGATACTCTGAGCTTATTTTTGTCAATTTCTTCCTTTTTTATGCATGTGTGGTTCTCTGATTTGTATGTTTTCATAAATATCAGTAAAATCCGACTTAATAAGAGAAATAAAACTAAATAAGCTGAGAATAAATAAAGAAAAAAAGAAAATAATCATCCACACACACACACACACAGTCTTTGTTGAAACTGTGTCTGCCACATTGTCTGATATTGTAGGAAGCACTCAAAAAACAAGCAGCCTTGATTGTGCAAGAAGTCAATGAAACTGAGACCAAAGAAGAAAGTTAAAGTTAGCCAGATGAGGTTGGGGTGGGCGAGTGGAAATAGGCCAGCATGAGGGAACAGGGTGAGTGGGGCAGCCCAACGCTGGGGAGTCAATGCATTTGTACGACCAAAGCACAATTAGGTTGGCCTCCCTCTAGGGCTGTAAGAGATAACCAGGGATAAGTAGGGTCCATGTTGTGCAGGGCCTGCTTACTCTGCAAAGTTAGACTCTTGTTATGTCAGAGAAAAATGATTACTTTGATTTTATGTGCCGCCTTTTCATGATTTTTCACCTTAAATTTTATTTCCACAAATATGGCATCATGATTTTTTTTAAGTTATTTGCTTTTTGCATGATAAATTTTTGTTAATTCCCCTCTTTTCTGTACTTGGCTATACCTACTTTCCCTTATTTCACCATATATCTTACTTCCTTTTTTCATAAATATTTATTAAATTCTTGTAACATGCCAGGCCCTAGATACACTTTTGAATACCACTCTTCTTGAAGCTGGTAGTTGTCTCTTATAAAAGACTCTACTTTGAGTGTGTATATGTGTGTGTGTGTGTGTAGTTTTTTTTTCTTTTACATAAACTGAGATTGTCTCCTTATATTCTTTCCTATATTTCTTTCTTCTTTCCTTTGTGTGTTCCCACTTTTAGTTGATTATTACTCACATAATAAATGAATACATTGGTATTTTACAAAATTAGCACATGAAGGAAAAATACAAAGCAATATGTGAAAACTTTCCTGTTCCTTCTCAGTCCCATTTATCTTGCCAGAGTATATCTACCATCATGCCTTTCATGAATAAGGTTTTTAAGAAGTTATTCTAAAAACCCTTGGAATTCTTTTCCTACCTGTAAATGGTCTTTTTCATTTTTCAAATAGCTGCAGGTTATTTCATCATATGCATATGTGCAACATGAATGGTGTTGCATATATTTTTGTGCCAACATTCAAATTGTGCTTTAGAACAAACCCCCAAGGAACGGAGATGTTGATGCAACCAATTGTACACTTGAAATTTCGATAGACACCTCAAATTAGCTACCTAAGGTCTTCACTAATTTGCATTTCTATCAATATGAAATTATCATTTTCTAGCATTCTAATAAGTGATTGATATTATCACTCTTTTAAAATTTTTTTCAGTCTAATGGATTGAAAACAAAATACATTTGGCCTACTGTATTAGTGGGTTCTGTATCTGTAGATTTAATCATCTGTGGATTGAAAACATTTTTAAAATTGTGTTTGTACTGAGTATGTATAAACTTTTTTCTTGTCATTGGTCCCCAAGCAATACAGTATAACAACTACTTATGTAGTGTTTACATTGTATTGAGTATTATAAGTACTCTAGAACTGATTTAAAGTACATGAGAGGCTCTGGGTAGGTTATATACAAATATTACACCATTTTACATAAGGGATTTGAGCATTGGTGTATTTTGGTGCCTGGGGGTGGGGATATGTGTCCTGGAACCTATCCCCTGGACATATCAAAGGACAACTATTGTATAATTTTAATTTACATTTCCCAATTACTTGTAGGATGAGCATTTTCTCACATTTTTTAACTTCTCTTTGTATTTCTGCTTTGAATCTGAATTTGAGTTCCTTGTTTACAACAGGGTTGTGGTTTCCTACTTCACGCGTGTGTTTGTATTTCAGAGGGAGGTTGGTAAAGGCTGATTCAGGAGCTGCTCTTCAGTTGCTATTTTAAATGACAGCTTTACAAAATTGGATTTTGAAAGTGCTAGGGCAATGTTGAGTAATACTCATATACATATGAATTCTTTCCATTTTGTGGGGCAAGTTTAAAAATCTCCCTAAACCTTAGGCTCCTCACTTATAAATTGAGAATGATACTACTACCTACTTTTGTTTTGAGGGTTGAATGTTTTTGTGAGGGTTAATAAATGTGAAGTGCTTAGAATAATGACTGTTAGAAAAATGCCACTGCCATCTTCATTGAGATTCTAATTGCTGTTCTTCATATCATGCTCATTAACATTTTGATGAAGTGAGAATGTATCTTTTACTGGGAAAAGTTTTTTTGAATGGGTGAATGTAGAGGGGTCTACTTCTAGGTCCCTGTTTTACCCAGTACAGTGGTTCTAGATTTATCTACCTCTTCCCTAAAAGTCAGCATTTTTCTTCCTGAAATATATGCATATTTATCTATTTCATGATCTTAAAACTGTAGCCAAAAGAGAAACAGACAACTATAGTAACTGGAGTTGTTCGTGGAGATGGAAGAAAATTGCTGTTGTAGGCCTTGAAGTGATAGCCACCTGGCATGTCATGATACTTTCAAATCATGAAAGCTATATTTATGTTCTCTTTTTAAGTGATAATTATTGATGCATATTAATTGCAAAAATCTATGGGTTTCATTGTGATATTGCCATACATACAATATTTCATGCTTTGTTTATGTGGGACCCCTTTCTACCCTCCCTTGCCTTCTAATCTCTCCCTGCTCCCCCTGGTTCTCTTCCCCTTTCCTAAAGAGTACTTCTACTTTCTGGTCTTCCTTTGTCTTTTTTCCCCTTTTTTCTTAGGTTTCCATGTATGAGAGAAATATGTGATACTGTCCTTCTGTATCCAGTTTATTTTCCTTAACATGATGTTCCAGTTCCATCTACTTTCCTGCAAATGACATGACTTCATTCTTCTGTGTGGCTGAATAATCCTTCATTGTAGACCTTATTTTCTTAATCCATTCATGTTACGTTGGCTAGACTGACTCCATATCTTGGCCATTGTGAATAGTGCCATAAAAAACCTAGGTATGCTGACTTTATTTCTTTCAGATACGTAACAAGTAGTGGTATAGCTGGATTATATAGTAGTTCTATTTTAGATTTTTGAGGAAATTTCATACTCTCTTCCATAGTGACAGTACTAATTTACATTCCCACCAGCAATGTACATGATTTGCTTTTTCTCCACATCCTTACCAGCATTCATATGTGTGTATATGTGTACATATTATATATATCATACAATATAGCCATTTTGACTGGGGTGAGATAGAATCTCAATGCAGTTTTAATTTGCATTTCCCTGAGGGTTAAAGATGTTGAAGATTTTTTAATATGTTTATTGACCTTTTGTATTTCTTCTGAGAAGGTCTGTACCAATCATTTGCCTATTTTTGATTAGGTCACTTGATCTTTTGTCGTTATATTTTTTTGAGTTCTTTATGTAGTCTAGATATATGAAGATGAACAGATGGTAATGATTTTTCCCATATGTAGGCTGTGTCTTTGTTCTTTCCTTTGCTGTGCAGAAGGTTTTTGATTTAATTTAATCCCATTTGTCAATTTTTGCTTTTGATTTCTGAGCTATTATAGTCCTTTTCAGGAAACTGATGCCTGTGCCAATATCTGGAAGTATTTCTACCATATTTTCTGTTAATAGTTTCAAAGTTTCAGGTCTTACATTAAGGTCTTTTATCCATTTTGGAGTCAGTTTTTGTATAGGGGGAGAGAGATGGATCATCTATATATAGTTACTCAGTTTTCCCAACACCATTTGGTAAGAGGCTGTCTTTTCTCCAGTGTGGTTTTTTTGCACCTTTGTCAAGAATCAGATGAGTACGGCTGTGTGGGTTTGTTTCTGTGTCTATTATTCTGTGCTATTGATCTATGTGTCTGTTTTTATGCAAGTATGATGCCATTTTTGTTACTGTGGCTTTCTAATATAATTTGAAATCAAGTATTGTGATGGTTCTGTCATTATTTTTTTTGCTCAGGATTATTTTGACTGTTCAGAATTTTTTGTGCTTCCATATAAATCTTACACTGTTTTTTTCCCCAATTCTGTGAAGAATGTCATTGGCATTTTGATAGGGATTGCATTTGGTAGTATGGCCATTTGAAAAATTATTTTTTTTCCAATTCATGAACATTGGAAGTCTTTCCATCTTCCAGTGTATTCTTCAATTTCTTTCTTCAGTGTTTTTAAATTTTTACTGTAGAAGCCTTTCACCTCCATAGGTTGTGTGTGTGTGTGTGTGTGTGTGTGTGTGTGTGTGTGTGTGTGTTTAGGATATTATGAATGAGATTGCTTTCCTAATTTTTTTCCCTTAATGAGTTCATTATTGGCATATATAAAAACTACTAATTTTTATGTTTATTTTTTTGCTCAATTTATCGCTTCTAAGAATCTTTTGGATTTTATAAATACTTACAAAATGAGGTCATCTGCAATGGGTAATTTGACTTTTTCTTTTTGGAGCATTCTTCTTTCTTACCCCTGCCAGATTACTCTTGCTGAAATTTCAAGTATTATGTTGAATTGGAGTAGAAAGTTGTCCTTTCCTGATTTTAGCAGAAATGCTTTCAACCCCTGTTCCCCTATTCAGCATGATCTTGTCTGTGGGCTTGTCATACATACCCTTTATTATGTTGAGGTATGACTCTTCAGTGCCTGATATATTCAGAGATTTTACCAAGAAGGGATGTTGAATTTTATCCAAGGCTTTTTCTACATCTATAGAGATATACTTTTTTTCTTAATTCTCTTTATGTGCTCTGTTCTATTTATTGATTGGCATAGGTTGAATCATACTTGCATCCCTGGAATAAAACCAACTTGATCATGGTAGGTGATTTTTTTAATATGCTTTTTCTGTTTGTTTGATTTTCAAGTATTTCGTCAAGGATTTTAATCTCTTTGTTCATCAAGGATATTATTCAATCATTTACTTTTTTTGTAGTATCCTTACCATGCTTTAGTAGCAGAGTATTACTGGCTTCATAGAATCAGTTTGGAATTGTTTGTTTCCTTTCTATTTTAGGGAATATTTTGAAGACCATGTATTAGTTCTTTAAAATTTGGCAAAATTCACCAGTGAATCCATCCAGATCTGAACTTCTCTTTGCTGTGCAGAAATTTGTTCATTTCTTCTAGACTTTCCAATTTCCTGTCATATCATATTTCAAAGTATTCCCTAATGAGCCTATGAATTTCAGTGGTATCTGTTTTGAAATAGTGTGCCCCTTTTAACCTCTAATTTTATTTCAGTCTTCTCTCTCTCTCTCCCCTGCCCTCTGTTAGTTTAGCTAAGGATTTATAAATTTTGTTTAATTTTTCAAACAACCAACTCCTTTTTTCATTAGTCTTTTGTATTAGTGGTTTAGTCTCTTATTTCTGCCTTGTTCTTTTCATTTCTTTCCTTCTAATAATTTTAAGTTGAGTTTGTTCTTATTTTCTGACTTGAGATGAAGACTTGAGATGAAGCATTGAGTTACTTATTTGTGATGTTTTTTTTTTTAATTTAGGTACTAATGTATTCCCCTCTTAGTACTGCTTTTGCCTATTGCTGCATCTCACAGGTTCTAGAATGTTGTGTTTCCATGTTTATTTGATTCTAGGAATCTTTTAACCCCCCCATTTTTCAATGACTTATTATTTATTCAAAAAGTATGTTGTTCAATATCTATGTATTTTTATTATTTCTACAGTTTCTCTTGTTGATTTCTAGTTCATTCTTTCATGGTCTAATAAGATGTAAGAAATTATTTCATTTTTAAAAAAATTTGTTGAGATTTGCTTTATGGCCTAATGTGGTCTGTTTTGATAAAAAGATCCATATGTTGATAAGAAGTATGTATATTCTACAGCTATTGGATGAAATATTCTGTAGTTGTTCATTAAACCCATTTGATCTGTATGATATTTCTTTGTTGATTTTTTTGGGGGGGTGTTTGAATGATCTGTTGGTGAGAATGGGATATTGAAGTCCCAATTAATTGTCTTGGGGTCTATCCCTTTATGTCTAGTAGTGTTTGTTTTATAAAATTGAGTGCTCTGATATTTGCTGCATTTATGTTTATAATCATTCCATCTTTTGATGAATTGTTCCTTTATCACTATGTAGGAGCATCTTTGTGTCTTCTGACTTGGGCACAATGACAGTTTTTTCAGATATGAGTAGAGCTACTCCTGCTTGCTTTTAGATTCCACTTGCCTGGAATATCCTTTTCTATTCTTTCACTTTCAGTCTGTGTATGTCTTTGCTAATAGGCAAGTTTCTTGTAAGTATCAATGCTGGGTCTTGTTTTTCAATCCAGTAAGCCAGTCTGTATGCTTTAGAGAATTAAGATCATTTACATTCAGTGTTATTACTAAAGATATGAACTTGTTCTCAATATTTTATTGTGTTTCTTCTAATTGTTTTGGATACTCTATATTAATTTCCTCCTCTTATTCATTGTAGAGGTTTGATAGTGTTTTTGTATTGATAGTTTCATTTTTTTTCTATTTCTCACTTGCTTATCTACTGGGATAATGAGATTTATGTTTTCTTGCTGTCTCATGAGTATATTTATTTTTCTTCCTCCTGTGGGTATAGAATTTCCTAAAGTATTTTTTGTAGTGCTGCTTTAGTTGTCATGAATGACCTTAATTCATGTCTATCTTATAGGGCCTTTATTTCTTCTTTAATTCTGAATGATAACTTTGCTAAGTATACTAATCCAGTTGTTGGTTATTTCCTTTTTGTACTTGAAATGTATTATTTCATGCCCTCCTGACCTTTGGGATTTTTTCTCAGAAATCTGTTATTTTGATGGATTTGCCTTTAATTGTGACTGGGTACCCCTCTCTTGCAGCTTTTAATATTCTTTCTTTCTTATGTATTTTGGCAGTTTAACTATAATGTATCGTGGAGAGGTTCTTTTCTGGTCATGTCTATTTGGGGTTTTAAATGTATCCTGTACCTGGATGTCCATGTCTTTTCCAAGATTTTGAAAATGTTCTGATATTATTTCACACAATAAGTTTTTCATGCCTTCAGCTTGTAGTTCTTCTCCCTCATCTATTCCAGTTACATGTTTGTTCTTATAATAGTGTCTCAGAGATCTTATATGTTCTGTTCAATTTTTTCTTATTTTCTTCTTTATTACTGTATGTATATGATACTTTGTCAGCCCTGTCTTCAAACTTTGATATTCTTTCTTCCGCTTGATCTAGTCTATTGGTAAGGCTTTTGAGTGAATTGTTGTTGCTGTTTAATCTGACTTATTGAGAGTTTTATTTCCAAGATTTCTGCCTATCTCTCTTTCAAATTCTTTATCTCTTTACTGAATTTCTCATTCATATCCTGCATTGTCTTCCTTAATCCTTCAATTGTTTTTCTGTATTCTCTTGAAATTCATTGATCTTTTTAAAAACTATTGTTTTGAATTCTTTATCTAGCTTTCATTCACTTCAGTATCTTTATGATCTGTTACTATAGAATTATTAATTTTTATACATATCATATTGCTTTGTCTTTTCATATTGCTTTTGTTTCTTTTTTAAAATATTTTTTAGCTGTCAATGGATTTTTATTTTATTTATTTATATGTGGTACTGAGAATTGAACCCAGTGCCTCACATGTTGTAGGCAAGCGCTCTACCACTAGCCACCATCCCAGCCCCTTTCTTGTGTTTATATGCTGAGATTTGTGTATTTGGGAAGATTTTGCCTCAATTTTTACATGAAGGCCTTCTTAATGATACTTTCTTTGGGTGATATAACTTGGGGTATTGGTTTGTTATGTCGGGTGTAGTCTAACTCTAATTGAACATTATACGTGTAATCTTTCTGTGGCTTCTCTGTGATCTAGTGTTTTTGGAGCCTGAACAACTTGCTTTCTTTGTAGATCCCACAACAACAGAGTCCCTCTGGTAATCCAGGTTGAGATGGTGTAGACTGCAGAGTATATTGAGTATACCCTAAGTGGTTACTATTACAATGGGAGTGGAAGCTGTGTTAGGTTGTGGTGGTTTCTACAGGCACAATTGAAATTGGCTCTGTTGCTTGCAAATGATTCTGATATTGTCTGTTGTAACTATGGTGGAGGACCTGAAATACCTGCAAGTTTATGTCCTTCTAAGTGGAAGTGACTTCCAGGAATGAGTGAGAATGGGTTGTGGCAAGAGCTGAGCTTATTTCTCTCAACCTACTTGGGGGTGTAGCTCAAAGACAGAGCCACCAAAGATTCTGGACTTAATGTCCAACTCATGAAGAGGTGGGTGGGGGAGAGGAAGGATAATAAAAGTAGATAAAAAGCTAAAAAGAGGACAAACAAGGGAGAAATAATACAAATGGAAATAAAAACAGTAAAGTGCAAAAGAAGAAATGAGATGAAAAAAATCTAAAGAACATTTTTAAATGAAGTAAAAGAAAAATAATGATAATTGAAAAGAAATCATAATAAAAGACTAGAGAAATAAAAAAATGAGTTAAAAATCCCTCCTAGCTGAAGTTCTTAGAAACTCTTCTCTCTGAGTTTTACTATACAAACTTTTCCAAAGAAAGAAATGAATACAAGGAAGCACATCTATTCATTTAGCTTTCCATTTTCAAAGGCTTATAGGTCTTACTGTGATTCAAATGTGTAATAGTGAGGTAATCATTTGATATACAATTTTATAATAATGATGACAGTCAAATTGATTAACATATTTGTCACCACCCATGCTATACATTAGATCCTCAAAATTTGTTCATTTTGTAATTGAAAGTTTTTGCCCTTTGATCAACATGCCCCCATGTTCTCTACTCCCAAGCCCCTGGCAACTGCTGTTCTACTCTCTTTATTCATTTGTCTATTAAGGGACACTTAGGTTGATTCTAGATCTTGGCTTTTGTGAATAACATTTTAATGAACATGGGAGTACAGTATCTCTTCAACATACTGATTTCATTTATTTTGGATATACTCAGAAATGGGAATGCTCAGTCATATGGATTTCTACTTTTAATTTTTGAGGACCATCCACACATTTTCCATAACGGTTATAACTAACATGCATTCCCATCATGTGGAAGGGTTCTTTCTCCTCCACACATTCTCCAACACTTATTATCTCTTGCCTTTTTTATAATATCCATGCTATCAGCTATTAGGTAATATCTCGATTTTTTTTTTGTTTTTTGTTTTTTTCCTCATGATCGGTGGTGTTGAGCACCTTTCATAGGACAGTTGAGTGCTTTAGATAAATGTCAACTCAGATCCCTTGCCATTGTCTAATCAGGTTGTTTTCTTACTATTAAGTTATCTGAGTTTCTTGCACATTTTAGATGCTAACTCCTTTTCAGATGTACAGTTTTTACATATTTTCTGCCATTACACAGGTTGTTTTTTCATTCCGTTAGTTGTTTCCATGGCTATGTGGAAGCTTGTTATTTTGATATATCCTGTTTGTCTAATTTTGCTCTTGTTGTGCTTTTGGTTTCATATCCAAAAAATCATTACCCAGATCAATGTCATAGAGTTTGTGTCTCCTATGTTTTATTCTAGGAGGATTATAGTTTCTGATGTATCATTTATGCCTTTAATACATTGTGAGTTGATTTTTGTATATTGTGAGAGATAATGATCTAATTCTTCAGCAAGTGTATATACCACTGTCCCAATACCATATCTTGAAGAAACTTTTCATTCCCCACTGTGTTTTCTTGGCAACCATGTTGAAAATAAATTCATTGTAAATACACAGGTTTTTTTCTAGCTTTTATTACATTCTATTTGTCTAAATATTTGTTTTTATGCCAGTACCATGATGATTTGATTGTTATAGCTTTGCAGTATATTATAAATTAGGGATTGTGATGATTGCCTTGAACTTTGTTCTTTTTGATCATGATTGCTTTAGCTATTCAAAGCCTTTTGTAGTTCCATATGAATTTTATGATTTTTTTTTCTATCTCTGTGAACAGTGCCATTCAGATTTTGATAGAGATTGCATTGAATCTGTAGATTGCTTTAGATAGTATAGATATTTTAACAGCATCAGTTCTTCCAATCCATGAACATGGGGTATCTTCTCACTTGTGTCTTCAGTTTTGTTCAGCAGTATCTTATGGTTTTCAGTGTATAGATTTTTTGCCACCTTGTTAAATTTATTCCTAAGTGTTTTATTGTTTCTGATGTTATTGAAAATGGGGTTGTTTTTCTAATTTCTCTTTGGGGTAGTTTGTTGTTTTTGTATAGAAATACAACTGATTTTTTATGTTGCTCTTATATCCTGAAACTTTACTAATTAATTTATTTATGATAAATTTTAAATACAAAACTGAAAATGAAATACTTTTTTGAAATATGAAAGTTGGTGCTTAAAACATTATCTTTAACACAAGATAGGGAGTATGGTATTCCAGTTTATGATTGAATCTAGATATGTTGGTTAGCTTCCCTACAGGAATAATCTCAGAGAAAACAATCATAGTGATATTTAAAGACAAGAGAAGTCCACTATACTAATGTCTCACTAAAAGTTCTTTGCCTAAATAGAAGTTATGGAAAGTGAATATGATTGAGCTAATATTCTTTGACTTTGAATAAATCTTAATTTCAGAAAAATTTGCCTTTAGCTTTTATTGATTTTTTGACTTATAATGCTTTTTTTTAATTTTTAAAATTTTTCTCCTTTTAGATATGCATGACAGTAGAGTATATTTTGACATATTATATATACATGGAGTATAACTTATTCTAATTAGTATCACATCCTTATGGTTGTACATAAGAAGTTTCATGTATTCACATATGTACATAGAAAGTTCTCTCTGATTCATTCTACTGTCTTTCCTATTTACATCTGAACTCTCTTCCCTTTCTTCTTCTTTGTCTAATCCAATGAACTTCTATTCTCCAACCCTCCCTTACTATGTGTCAGCTTCTGCATATCAGAGAGAACACTCAGCCTTTGGTTTTTTTGGGAATTCCCTTTTTCACTTATAGTCTCCAGTTAGTGATAGTCTCCAGTTCCATTCATTGATGAGAAAATGCCATAATTCTATTCTTCTTTATGGCTGAGTAATATTCCATTGTATATTTGTACATTTTCTTTATCCATTCATCTGTTGAAGGGAACTGAGGTTGGTTCCATAGCTTAGCTATTGTGAATTGAGCTGCTATAAACATTTATGTGGCTGCATGACTTTAGAATGCTGACTTTAAGTCCCTTGTATATATATCAAGGTGTGGGATAACTGGATCAAATAGTGGTTCTATTCCAAGTTTTCTGAGGAATATCCATACTGCTTTCCAGAGTGGTTGCACCAATTTGCATTCCCACTGACAATGAATGAGTGAACATTTTCCCCCACATCCTTTCCAACATTTATTATTACCTGTATTCTTGACAGTTGCCATTCTGACTGGAGTGAGGTGGAATCTCAGTGCAGTTTTAATTTTCATTTTTCTAATTGTTAGAGATGTTGAACATTTTTTTATATATTTGTTGATCAATTGTATTTCTTCTGTGACATGTATGTTCAGTTCCTTAGCCCATTTATTGATTGGGTTGTTTAATTTTTTTGGTGTTAAGTGTTTTGAGTTCTTTGTATATCCTGGAGATTAATGCTGTCTCTGAGGTATAGGTGGTAAAGATTTTCTCCCATTCTGTAAATTCTCTATATTCTTGATTGTTTGCTTTGCTGTGAGGAAGCTTTTTAGTTTGAATCCCATATATTGGTTCTTGATTTTACTCTTGTGCTTTAGGAGACTTGTTGAGGAGGTCTTTTCCTAAGCTGACATGAGGGAAAATTGGGCCTACATTTTCTTCTAGTATGCACAGATCTCTAGTCTAATTTCTAGGTCCTTGAATCACTTTGAGTTGATTTTTGTGCAGTGTGAGAGCTAGAGATTAAATTTCATTCTACTATATATGGGTTTCCAGTTTTCCCAATACCATTTGTTGAAGAGGCTATCTTTTTGTGTGTGTGTTTGTGTGGGCCTGAGGATCAAACCCAGAGCCTTGTGCATGCAAGGCAAGCACTCTACCAGCTGAGCTATCTCTTTACTTCAATGTATGTTTATGGCATCTTTACCTAGGATGAGATAACTGTAGTTATGGGGGTTTGTCTCTGTGTATTCTATTCTATACCATTGTTCTGCATGTCTATTTTGGTTCCAATACCATTGCATTTTTTGTTTCTGTACCACAACAATATAATTTAAGACCTGGTATTGCGATACCTTCTGCTTCACTTTTCTCACTGAGGATTGCTATGGCTATTCTGGGCCTCTTATTTTTCCAAATGAATTTCATGATTGCTTTTTCTATTTCTATGAAGAGCATCATTGGAATCTTTATAGGCATTGCATTAAATCTGTATAGCACTTCTGGTAATATAGCCATTAGTTTATATTTATACTGCCTAACAAAAGACATGGGAGAACTTTCCATCTTCTAATGTCTTCTTTTCTTTCTTTAGTGTTCTGTAGGTTTCATTGTAGAGTTCTTCCACTTCTTTTGTTTGATTCCCAAATATGTTTTGAGGCTATTGTGAATGGGATAGTTTTCCCAATTCTATATCAGCTGATCCACCATTGGTGTATAGGAATGCAATTAATTTATGGGTCTTAATTTTATATCCTGCTACATTGATGAATTAATGTATGAGTTCTAGAAGCCATCTGGTGGAGGTTTTTGGGTCTTCTCTATATAGAGTCATGTCACTGGCCAGTAGGGGTAGTTTGAGCTCTTCTTTTCCTATACATTTCCCTTAAATTTCTTTCTTTTGCCTGATTGCTCTGGATAAGGTTTCAAGGATTATGTTGAATAGTAATGATAAAAGAGGGCATCCCTGTCTTGTTCCAGTTTTTAGGGGAAATGCTTTCAATTTTTCTCCATTTAGAATGATATTGACCTTGGGCTTAGCATAGACAACTTTTACAATGTTGAAGTTATGTTCCTACTATCCCTAGATTTTCTAGTGTTTTGAACATGAAGGGGTGCTATATTTTGTCAGATGCTTTTACTGCATCTATTGAGATAATCATGTGATTCTTGTCTTTAAGTCTATTGATGTGATGAATTACGTTTACTAATTTTCATATTTTGAAACAACCTTGTATCCCTGCAATGAACCCTACTTGATCATTGTGCACTATCTTTTAATATGACTTTGTATTTAGTTTGCCAGAATTTTATTGACAATTTTTGCATCTCTGTTCATTAGGGATATTGGTCTGAATTTGTCTTTCTTTGATCTGTCTTTGGTTTTGGGATCTGGGTGATACTAGATTCATGTAATCAGTTTAGAAGGGTTCCCTTCTGTTCTATTTCATGGACTAATTTGAGGAGTATTGGTGTAAATTCTTCTTTGAAGTTCAGATAGAACTCAGCTGAGAATCCATCTGGTCCTGGGCTTTTATTTGTTGTAACGATTTTGATGGTGTCTTCAATTTTATTGCTTGAAATTGATATGTTTCAATTTTCTATGTCCTCCAAATTCAATTCAGGTAGATCACATGTCTCTAGAAATTTGTTGATGTTATTATCACTTACTATTTGGTTGAAGTAAAGACTTTCAAAATAGTTTCTGATTATTGTCTGTATTTCATTTGTGTCCATGGTGATATTATCTTTTTCATTATGAATTTTAAAAATATGAGTTTTTTTTCTTTGTTTCTTTTTTTTCTTTTGTTTTTGGAAGCTTTGCTAAGGTTTATCAATTTTGTTTATTTCTTTAAAGAATCAACTTTTTGTTACATTGATTTTTTAAATTGTTTTTTGTTTGCTTCAATTTCACTTATTTTGGCTCTGATTTTAATTATTTCCTGTCTTTGGCTGCTTTTGGTATTGATTTGTTCTTCTTTTTCTAGTGTTTTGAGATGTAAAGTTAGGTTATTTATTTGGTGAGTTTCTATTCTTTTAAAGAATGAACTCAATGCAGTGAACTTTCCTCTTAGAATTACCTTCATGGTGTCCCAGAGATCTTGGTATGTTGTGTTGTTATTCTCATTTACCTCTAAGAATTATTTTATTTCATTCCTGATTTCTTCAGCTATCCATTGGTCATTCAAAAACCTATTATTTAGTCTCCAGTTGTTAGAGTAGCTTTTATTTTTTATTTTGTTATTGATTTCTAATTTTAGTCCATTATGATCTGACAAAATGCAAGGTATTATATATACAAATATATATATATATATATTTGTATATATAATACAAATATATTTGTATATATGTGCTGCTGGGTGGAAAGTGTATCTATATATGTCTGTTAAGTCTAAGTTATTAATTTCATTTTTTGGTCCTATAACTATTTAGTTTTTTTGTAGAGCATCTACCCAATAGTGAGAGAGGCATGTTACAGTCACCTAGTATTATTGTATTTTGGTGTATTTCATTTTTGAAATTGAGAAGAGTTTGTTTGATGTATGTAGACACACGGTTATTTGGGACATAAATGTTTATTATTGTTATGTCTTGTGGATATACAATTTCCTTAAGCAGTATGTAATGTTATTCTTTGTCCTTTCTGGTTAACTTGACTTGATGTCCATTTTATCTGTTATAAGGATAGAAACCCCTGTTAGTTTACATGATCCATGTAAATGATATGATTTTTCCCATCCTTTTACTTTCAGTCTGTGGATGTCTTTGCCTATGAGTTGAGTCTCTGGGAGACCACACATTTTTGGGTCTTGTTTTTTAATCCAATATACTAGTCTATGTTTTTCAGTTGATGAGTTTAGGCCACTGAAATTCAATGTTATTATTAAGATATGATTTTTATTCCTGTCATTTTATTTCTGGTTTTTAATTCTAATTCGTTTCACATTTGATTGACTATTCTAAGTGTTGGTCCTCCCTTAGCTGGTTTTCACTTTTATCTTTCATTTCTTCCTGAAATATTGAGTATGTTTTATAGCACAGGCTCTCTAGCTGTAAATTCTTTTAACTTTTTTTTATCATGGAAGGCTTTTATTTCATCATCAATTCTAAAGCAAAATTTTGCTGGGTATATTATTTTTGTTTGGCAACCATTTACTTTCAGAGCTTGATATATATTATTCCAAAACCTCCTAGCTTTGAGGGTCTGAGTTGAGAAGTTTGCTGAGCTCTGGATTGGTTTCCCTCTAAATGTGAATGGTCATTTTTCTCTGACAGGCTTTAAAATTCTATTCTTATTTTGTATGTTGGGCATTTTCATAATAATGTACTTTAGTGTTGGTCTGTTATAATTTTTTATATTTGGGGTCCTGTAAGCCTCCTGTATTTGATTTTCTATTTCATTCTTAAGATTTTGGAAATGTTCAGATATTATGTCTTTGAAAAGATTGTGCATTCCTTTGTTTTCTATCTCTAAGCCTTTTTCTATCCTGATAAATCCTAAGTTTGTTCTTTTCATGTTGTCCCATATTTCTTGGAAGTTCTGTTCATGGTCTCTTAACATCTTTTCTCCATGGTCAACTTTATTTTCAAGGTTATATATTTTGTTTTCATTGCCTGAAATTCTGTCTTCCAAGTGTTCTAGTCTGCTGGTGATGATTTCCAATGAAGTTTTAATTTGACTTATTGATTTGTTCATTTTGATTATTTCTGCTCATTTATTTTGTTGTTGTTGTTGTTTGTTTTTCAGAATCTCTATCTCTGTATTAAACTTATCTTTTGCTTCCTGTATTTTCTCCCCGAAGTCACTCCTTACATCATCTTTTCCTTGTAGATTAATTTAACCATGAACATTCTAAACTCCTTCTTTGATATTTCTTCCACGTGGTCTCAATGGATTCTGTTATTGAATTATAAAGGTTGGTTTTGGACAATTTTTTCATTGCCTTTTCATGTTGTTTGTGTGTCTTCCCATTTACTAGTGTGGTTTTGAGGGAGTAGAGTTTCTTCCTGTAAACTTATAGTGTTCCTGAAGTTTTCTAATACCTCACAGTTTAAGGAGAGACAGATAATAACAACAACTAATACAAACCATTGACAGCATTAAACCAAATATTTCTTGCTTTGGCATCTACTTGGCATCTATTATGTTAATTGTCACAAATGATATGATCAGTTATTGTCCATGGTAAAAACAGTAAGTTTACATAAAAGTTTACATTTTTAAGTGGTAAACAAAAGGGATGGAAAATATGTAATGTAGGATGTGATGATTGTGAGGAAAGAGGAGAGAAAATAGAAGTAAAAATGGAAGAGTGATCAATAAAAATTGTCTGTTAGCAGAGGAAAAGTGAGAAAGAGAATCAAGGGAAAGAGATAAGTGAGAGAAAAAAATGTATACAATTAAAATTTTAAAGATAATTAAAATATAAGTAAAAGAGCACAAAAACAAAACTGACATATTCTAATCAAACATCTTAGTCTTTAAAATACTAATCTGTGAGAAATAACTGCCTTCCAGAAATGCTAAGAATGAGAAAATAAGGACAGGTATGAATATGCATAAGTATCCATGAATGATTCATGACACAACTGAACAGAGAGTAGAATGGAGAAGAAGAAAAAAGAACGGTTCTTGATGAAAAGTTAAAGAATTGTTTCTGTTAGATTTTAAAATATTTTTGGCTTCCCTTCTCAGATGTGTGAGGCGGGGTTGATGGAATGTGAAGGGAAATCCTGTAGGTGGGACTCCTAGGGAATAGTTTAGGCTCTTCTTTGAATGGTGGATTGTTCTAAAGATTTTTAAATCAGCATACCTTCCAGGCTGGGTAGTTGCTGAACCATGCTGGGAGACCGTCCCCCAGGAAAAACCCCTGGGTTTCACTCATGAAGTGGAGGGGCCAATTCTTGTTCCCCTCAGTCACTCATGAACTCCATGTTTTGGACTCTTGGGTTCAGACTCCAAACTCAATCAATTTCTTCCCTCCCGTTTTGAATTCTCAGCCAGGCTTGTCTTTCCCAGCCAGGCATGACTCTCCCAGCCAATCTTTCAAGCAGCCATTTTGGAACAGAAGGGTGGAAGCCAGATATGTTTCTCCAATAAGTTTTCCCCTTTATAAACCCCTTTCCATGTTTGATTTCCTCCTAGTCACATAGGCACACACTATGCTGTGTGGTGTGGGTTTGCCAAATCTGTTTTTCAGCTTAGGCACAGTTGTCAGGATTTAGTTCCCCCAGCTACTGTTCCCTGGCACTGGAACTACAAAATGGTTCTTTCCTTTGATTTCTCTAGTAGCCAGGAGAGATGCAGCTTCTTTCCCATACAATAATGTTGTGTAGGACACCTTTCTGTTTAGTTGGGTGGTGCCTTTGATCTGTATCCAGACACCCCTCAGACCACCTTGCTGAGAAGCTGCATGTCTGAATTCTTGGTTTCATGCCACAGAGCAACCAAGAAAGCTAATTCACCATTTTGAATCCTTCTCCTTACTTTTAGATTTTAAATGTTGCCTATTTTGTTTTCCATGTTCTACCTGGGAGAACAACCATTAAGGTATTGGCTAACACACTTTAGTTACAAGGATATAACTTTTATGTGCTTTTATGAAGATACAGATTGTCTGAGATGGGAGAGATTAGAGTACAGTAAACAAGGAAAAATCATCTGTGATAAAGGCAAGAGGAAAGTGACTTTATTTGTACCTGTATCCCATTCTCTATACCCACCCTGTCTGGCTCAAGTTTCTCTATGAAACCAAGAAGTAGCAGTATGTTTAACCAGATATAAATATATAGTTTCTTCTACTTTCCCTAATTTTCCTTCTCTTACTTGTTCTCTTCCTTAGCTTTTTAAAACTTTGACTGTTTATTCACTAAATCATCAAGAAGCCTATATATTAAAATGAAAACTCTCTTCTTTCCTTGAAAACTATTCAACATGCATTTGACTTTTCAGTTAATTGCTTATTTCTTTAATCAGTCATTCACTTCATGAATATGAAGTGATATGGGATATGTGGTCAAGAAAAATTTGGAAGTTCTGAAACAAAGTAAAACTAAATAGTTGACAAAACCCTTTTTTTTTCATTTCTAATTTATAAAAGTATATTTCAGATATGGTTCAACTACAATATAGGTAAATAATTGATTATTCTTAATAAGGACAGAGAATCTGAACAGAAAAGTGGTTGGAAAAATTTAATTTTTGGCATCCTTAGTTTGAGGAGTTTTGTTCAAGTGAAAATGTCTTATAAGCAAGTTAAAATCTGAGTCTAGAGATCCAGAAAGTAGTTGGGAATGAAGATATGTATTTAGAGTTATTTCAACAAACTTTAAAAAGCTTATTTCTTTCAAAGAACTGATTTAGTAAAATTTAACTTCTATTATGGCTAAACACAATAACTTTAAAAAAATCTGTTATAAGTTTTGTTTTTTTACATTGTCCTAATTCTCTGCTGTCAAATTTCTGTACTAATTTCTCTATACACAATTATTTTACTTCCACCTTGTGTTTTTTTGAGTTGATAATCTGTCTTAATAAATAAAATAGTATATTTTAAAGCAAAGAATCCATCACAAAGAAAGAAAACTAATTAAAACATCTATCAGCTAGTGTGACCTTTTTAAATTCTGTAGGGAAGGGTTAGCAGTTATTCTTTAATTAAAACTCATGAATTAATTATTTGAAAGCCTTTCCTAAACCATTTTCATGATATAAGATATAAAACTTTAAAATATCATTAAGATAACAATTTAATTGTAAAAATTATAATTTGATAAGCATAAAGACTAACTGAAATGAATGATTTAATGAAATAAATGGCTAGAGTAGACAACAAAAATAACAATATAAACAGGATGTTAATTAATATTTCATTCTTTTTTCACTTGTCTTTTGATTGATGACTTTAAGAACAACACACTCAATATGGACTAAATTCTGTAATGCCCATTTGATGGTTCTTAATGCTCCTAAGTTTGAGGCAAGTCAGAATCCAACTTGCTGCACATAATCTAGAAATATTTCAGAGATTCAGTTTTGAAATCCTGTATTTATCACCCTTGTGTCCAAAAAAGTTTTTCCCTACACCCTTTAGAATCCAACTTTGTTGTTTACCTGTCAGATATTGTACTATTATTTTAAGTTTATGAACTGTTTACTCTTCTTGCCAATAGGGGAGAATTTATTATACCTTATTAAATCATTTATTGGCTATCTCACCGAAGTTCTTATCATGTCCGTGATTATTTGTAAATGTCTTAATAGAATAAAATTTTTTTGTTACATGTGTAAAATAAGGATCATAATAAAAGCATAAAATAAGAATCATAAACAAGTCCTAGAATTTTTAGGCTGTCTCCAAATATCTTAAGTATGAAACGTTTCTCTGTTTTGTACTTTTTCTGTCTATCCATACATTTCCAAACATACTGCAGAGGACAGATAATGTGTTAAAGACAAGCTTAACCATACTAAGAAATTCTATTCCTGTTCTTACAATTTTGTTTCCTGACTAAGATGCTGCTACTGACCAACAAACAATTGATGAGCTTTATGAACATTAGCATTTCAAAATAGTTATACTCTGGAATTAAAATTTCCAGCATACCAAATTAAAAAAAAACTTATGAGATTAAGCAACATTCAAATGATAAAGAAAAATTGTATAAATCTATTGATACTTAGAAATACATGAAAATGAATAATTTGTGAAATTTCTTAAATTTATTTAATATAAAATACATCTATGTTTTTAAAATGAATGATGTCAAACTAAGTGATATTTAAGTTTATCTCTGTGTAGCAAATATTGATGTTTTGAAAAAGTGATCAAAGTGTTTATCTCATTAATGACAAATATCAAAATAATATTACTTTATATTTTGATTTCATTCATTCCATTAGGATTTTTTCATGAGGAATAATTTTTTTTTCAGTTTTATACTCTTTATTTGAAAAATGTATCAGTTAATATCATTTGTTTTTAATGAATAGAAGTCTAAGCTAATCACATAATGTGTTTCAGTAATTTCAGGCCTTTTTTTAAAGATATAATTTCTCACAAGGCAAGCAAGATCTCTTATGTGGTATTTTAGTCTCTATCTTTCACTTCTATATGTTTTATTGATATTCAAATAATTTATCTCCACTATGCAAAACAATTTGCTCTATTTAGCAATACTGAAAGAAAAAGGGAATTGAAGATTCCAAATAAATTTTAGAAAAATAGCAGCTAAATCTGCATATTTTTGCAGAGAACCCATGGAAAACTGAGGACAAGCTAAGCACTGTGGCACATGCCTGTAATCACAGCACTTTGGGAGGCTGAGACAGGGGAGTCATGAGTTCAAAGCCAGCCTCAGCAACAGCAAGGCGCTAAGCAACTCAGTGAGACCCTGTCTCTACATAAAACACAAAATAGGGCTGTGGATGTGGCTCAGTGGTTGAGTGCCCCTGAGTTCAATCCCTGGTACCAAAAAAAAAAAAAAAAATGAAGACAAATAGGACATGATCCTTCACAGTTTTAGAAGGTATTTTAGTGGCATATTAAAAGGGAAAAAAGGGCTGAGAGTTAAGAAGGATGAGAGTTGTTGTTTGGGTGATTAGTTGTTTTGGGCACGAATACTAGGGATATAGATGAATAAAGTTATCCAGAACATTTTCTCTCACGCATCTGAGTTATTCTTCATCTCTGAAACTGTAGTGAGTCATAAATTTTGAGTTCTAAATTCAGGTGGGAACACCTTAAGTGCTCACATTATCTGAAACAAAGCAGAGCCAATTGGCAAACATCTCATATTAATTCTGCAAAAAGTTATGCCCGTGAAAAGTTTTTGCCTAGCCAGATGATAAACCATAAGTAATAATGAATGACTTGTTATTTCTAATTTCACACATATACAAAGTCAATGACTTTTCCTCTTTATTTAGTGTCCTGAACTGTTTTTAAGAACATGAAACTATATGTCACTGTGAACTGTATTTTTCGATGAACTTTTCCAAAGGTCTTAAAACTCCTTAACAATAAATAATCATGTCATAAAAGATGGATTTTATAATAAAGTCTTAGAAATGAGAAAGAATATTTAGTTAAAGCAATGTGTCAGTTTCTTTTAATATTTTACTTAAAACTATCAGCACTTTTAAGTCAATTAGTAAATTTTTAATAGAATCTGAGTCACACCCTTTCTTGTAGTTTATTTTAAATGCTTAGTAGTATTACCTGTTTTTGTTATTATGTAATTCCATATTGTCCTGTTATTTTTATTTTGGGTAAGAATAAAACCACCGGGGGTGGTGATGGTGGTGGTGATGGAGGAGGAGGAGGAGGAGGATCAGGAAGAGAACTTGACCTAGCTCAGAAAACAATACTGGCTAATCCCCTCTTCTTGGGGGAAAGGAATTAGAGTGGCTTCTTCAGTGAGCTCCTCATAGCTTTCCCCTAGCTTACATGGTTAACATGATTTAAAATCAAAGGCCAGGAAAGGAAAAAAAAAGCCATATTTGTCATTACACGCTCAAAATGGGATAGAGTAAAAGAGTGGCAGGCCTGGGCCCCTCTGAGTGTCCCTTGTCCCTTGGGGGTTACCATCTCATTATGGTGTTGGGTAGAGGGGATACCTGGGTTCTAACCTCTAAACAGGGAAGAACCTGACCTCTACACAGGGGACCTTTTATTTTTTATTCTGGTGAGCCATTTTAAACCAACAAGGGATAAAAAGAAATTCTGATCTAACCAGGCCTGATCTCCTGGCCTTTAATTTTAAATCATGTTAACCATGTAAGCTAGGGAAAAGCTATGAGGGGCTCACTGAAGAAGCCTATCTAATCCCTCTCCTCCAAGAAGGGGAGATTATCCAGTATTGTTTTTTGAGCTAGGTCAAGTTCTCTTCCTGATCCTCCTCTCCTCCTCCTCCACCACCACCACCATCACCACCACCACCACTGAGGGTCAGATTGGATGTTCCTAGGAAACAGCATTGGGAATCTGCAGCTATGGAAGATAGTTTTCCTGGAATCTGTCACTCAGCAGCTGATTAAGCTTAGGTACCCTGTTGACCTCATTTTCTCTATCTGAACATGGAAAATTTGTGCAAAACTAACACTGACTGGGTGTCTGTTGTGTGCCTGGGGCATTATTGTCAGTCTTTACAATAGTAACACAAAGCTGGGCATTAGTATACCCATTTTATAGGCAAATAAATTGATTCTCAGAAAGTTACACAACTTGTCCAAGGTCACACAGTTAATGAACAATTAATGCTGAGGTTACAAACTTGTTGTTGTTGTTGCTGCTGCTGCTGAAAAGAGGAAAAGTTTATTTTGGCTCATGATTTTAGAGGTTCAGTGCATGGTGAGCTGACTGTAGCTCTGGTCCCCAAGATGAGGCAGAAGCTCATGGAGGAAGGCTGTGGTTGGGGAAAGCATCTCAGGACATGGCAACAGGAAGCAGAGAGAGCTCCACTCACCAAGAACAAACCATACCTACGTAGTTTCCTGGTTAATCTGTATTGGTAAATGAATCTACTAAGTAGCTAAACCTTTCATAATCTAATCATTTCACCTCTGAAAATTCATTGTCTCACATCTTTGCTTTTAGGGGATACCTCATATCTAAACCATAATACAAACCATCTAGATGTAAAGTCTGTATGTTTTAGTCCATGAATTTTTAATTATCTGAATTACTTATTATTACACATTGAGAGTTTCTGTCCTGACCAGAAACCTGCTTTTTTACATACCCCCCCTTTTCAATGTTTGAAAATTCTTCTGAAAATCTAAAACTAATTTTAACTGACCACATTTTTGACAATTGTTCCTTGACAAATTTCTCTTAGCTTTCAGCATTTCATGACAGATAGTAGGATAAATGAACTACATGCATTCTTTCAAACTGGATGTAGTCTATTTCTATCCACATATAATTGTTCAAATTATTGAAAAACAGTGTTTCCATACCTCTCAATGTTAAGAAACTCTTTAACATCACATTTTACATCTGATTTCTAATTTATATTATATAATTTCAGGTGTTTACCAGGTTTCATCAGAAGTCTCTCTGTCCATGGATTTCTCTATAGAAATAAAATATTTAAAATAAAAAGGGTACCTCATGAGTCATCTCCTGCTAGTGTTCCTTGTTCTTTCTGTAAATGATATAAATTTATAGTGTCTTTGTTTATTACCTAAACCAATAATAGCTTATCTCTTTTAAAATATAATCTCATTGCTATCTCACATTTTCTTTTAGATTTTGAGTTTCAACTGTGTAAAAATGTATTCATGCTTAGATGTTTCTTTTGTAGTAGAAATAAAGTTAAAATGCTGCAAGGTCAAATCAGCAACAGTCAAAAGCAGCCGCAATGCTTTAGCAAGACATACATTAATTTCCCAAGAGGTTAAAAATGCTTAACAGTTACAAATGAAGTAGTTAGTCTCTTTAGAATCAGGGAAATAATAACAAACCATTTTAATTATTTTTAAAAATCTAGCCTTCAGCATTCTTATTACCTCCAATGACTTAGCTTCCTTTGGGAGGTTATATCCTAGGTAAATCTTATGGAAACTACATCTGTGCTTCATCTTGTTCCTCCATACTTTGTATCCTAGGATTATGGGATTTACAAATTGACCTTGACATAATTTGATAAAATTACCATATTATGATTAACCTTTTCTTTCTTCTACAGATTTGACATCTGTCTTATAAACCTTCATACATTAGCTCTGAAAGTTTAAGAAGTGGGGAAGGTGGGGTGGGAATGGAGTGATGTAGAATATGCTCACCTGTATCATAAAACTGAAATTATATTTATTAGGCCTTATGGATGTTAAAACCAGAGAGTTAGACTCAACATTATCTCCCCAGCCTTATATTCATCTGACAGTATCAGAAATACACCAATCAATAATTTTATCCCTTAAAACAAATAAAACTTGATATGGAAATATTACTTGAAAGAAGGTTTGGACTTTTTGCATCCATAGTACATAATGGTAAATTTAGGTTTTTGTTTTTGTTTTTTTTTTTATGTACCAGGGATTGAACTCAGGGGTACTTGACCACTGAGCCACATCCCCAGCCCTGTTTTGTGTTTTATGTAGAGACAGGGTCTCACTGAGTTGCTTAGCACCTCGCTGTTGCTGAGGCTGGCATTGAACTCGTGATTCTCCTGTCTCAGCCTCCCAAAGTGCTGGGATTACTGGCATGCGCCACCACACCCAGTGACACATTTTAGTTTTTTAAAAACTGATTCACTAAAAAGTACATTGCACAACAATGTATGACTATAATCTCAGAAAAATTAAAGCATTTCTAGGTTTAGTTGATCTAAAACCCAAATATATTCTCTTCTCCAGAAGAAACCATTATTGGCTTAGTATATGTCCTATAGACCTTTGTTTACACACACACACACACACACACACACACACACACACACACAGAATCGTGTCATTTTATGTATATTTTAAATAAACAGCATCATAGTATACATTGTTGATCACCTTTCAAGAAAGTTTTTCAAGAGTTTCTCATTGAACAACTCTAGTTAAAAATAGTTCTATATTACCATTTCTATCTCGGGCAAAACTGAAAAAAATGACATTTGTCTTGAGCTCTTATTTTGCTCATTATCTCCCTCATCCTTCTTCGTTTTCCAGTCCTTCCTCTCTTCCATACACACTTAGTGCCTCTTCTATCCTTCTTTACTTTAAATTTTACAACAACTGTACATTAATCCTTGGCACTAGGTATAAAAAAGGGCTTTGTTACAGTTAAAAGAACTTCTAAGACTGAGTAAGACAGTGGTGAAAGTATTTTGAGGAACACGGGGCCTCATCTGTGTCCTTGAGTCCAACTTATTGAAGGGTTCCTGCTCATTCTGTGAGGCTGTGAAGCCAGCTCTGCCAAGGAATATTTTGAAAGGAAAAAGTGTGGGCTTATGATATACCTTCCATTTGATTATGACATAGCTTGTCAGAGTTGTAATTTATAAACTGAAATTATGGGCTTCTCTGTTCATCCAGGAGCAAGGTTAAGCAAGTGTTTTTTCCAGGGGGAAAACAGATGGGTTGTTTACTCTGAGAACATATACAAAATCATGCACTATTACTGGTGCTGTTATGTGGTAGTGATGGCTGTAACCCAGTTACAGAGCCTACAGGCCCTAAAACTATCAGAAGCTGCTGCAGGATAGAAGAAACCGCTGTATCACACAGCACATCCACAACCCAGAGAAGAAACTGCTGGGTTCCTTCCAGGTTTGGGGCTCCTCTGGGGTCATTTTGGATTCCAGCATGAAACATTTTGATTGCTAACAACATGGGCCTATAAGTTTTTAAATTCATCATGCTGATGCTGCTTTCTGACTTAAGGTATCCAGACATACTTATTAAGAAGCAGGCATGATGGTAGCCATTTTGTATACTTTGTGTTTAATAATCCTGTCAGATTTAATTAAGTAAATATTAGAATATTCATGGGTGAGGCAATTGAAGTTTAGTGGTGCCTCAAATGGGTGTTTCATAATTCATACTCAGATGGATTTAACTCCAAAAGTCCATCTTTTCCACTACAACCTGCAGCTCTTTTTCATGTCCATGTTTAATCAATATTCTATAGGTTATTTTATAAGCAGTTTTGTATAAGATTGTGGATTTTAAGTCTTTGTATCATTTTTTTTGGAAAGTTTAAAACATGAGCCATAATTAATAATTAGGCATACATTGTTAATAATTAGGTATACTTTGCAAACACAATTTGCCATTTTAGAAATTCTGTCAGTCAAAACTCAAACACTTCTAGATAGAAATTTTCTTTTTACTAAATTATCTACTAGCTAACATGACTAATATCAATAAGCACTCAAATAATCAAGTCTGTTCACTGACTAAACTTGTTTCTCACTCTCAAATTTTAAAGTAATAAAAATCCTGAGTTCTTTTGAGGAATGAAATGAAGCATTTCTATGGGTTAATCACCCAGTACACTAGAGGGTTTTTTAAAAAAATATATAATACATTTTCATGGTTTGGCTTTTCAGTATCTTTTTATTGTTACAAAATTAATTGTTATTACCTAAAGTAAATTTCCATTTCAGATATTTGTATGAGATGACATTTGTGTAATACCTTTTATATTGCATTTAATGAAAACACAGGCGTCCCAGAATGACCTGTTTTTGTGTTTATTTTCTTAATCAATGTATTTACTCTGTATTGATACTTAAACTCACTAAAGCACATTTTGTTAAGAGATAAGATTGACTTTAGTATTTTATATCTTGTTTCAATTCTAAGCTTTTTGTTACAGGAATTTTACAAGTATCTTAAGGTCATTATATATATTTATGCTTAGAAAACTAAATAAACAAAAATTCAGGAGAGTTTATTTGAAAACTGTCTTGAACATTTAAGCATGAACACCAGGTGAGATACTTCGGTTATTTAATGTGATTCATATTGTTCATAGTGGAGCCATGTTAGAGATTTGGGGGGATTCTATCTGAACCATAGAATACATCATGGGAGATATATCATTTAGATTTCAAGACCTTATGTATGTGCTTGATTTATCCACCAGAACTATCCTGTGGGTATTTGTAAAGTGGTTTAGGGTTGGCATTTGATATGTACTTGTGGCTGATATGTCAGAAATATAGACAAGATCTTCTCTGTGTATGAATTTCTTAGATTGAAAGAATTGTCAAAGCAGTGTTATAAGCTGATTAGTCTACTTGGTGATTCAAATTTATTGAATGAAGTCACTGACAGTACCATGGAAATCTATCGTCACGTTTATAGTCATTTTGCATGTTTCACTTTTTTATCCACTTGACTGCTAGCTAACTGTAATTTATTTATATAATTTTCCCCAAATAATGTTGTTCTGATAGATGAGTCATTTTCAAAATAGGATAAATTCTTTCATGTCTAGAAAGTTAACAATGACATTTTCATTTTGTTTCATAGAGCATCAGGGCATCTGGCCTTATCCTGTTGGAAACAATCCTTTTTGGATCTCTGCTTCTATACTTTCCGGTAAGTAACAATTATATTTTAAAAGTAGCTATTATTTTTTTTTCTTTTGCTGATATCTTGTATGTGTGTGTTAGTCAGCTTTTCATTGTGGTGACCCAAACACCTAACAAGAATGACTTAGAGGAAGAAGAGTTTACTTGAAGCTCATGATTTCAGAAGTCTCAGTCCATGGTCAGCTGATTCCATTGCTTTGGACCCAAGATGAGGCAGAGCCTCATGAGGGAAGGACATGGCAGAGGAAAGATGTTCAATCATGGCAGCTGGGAGGCAGAAAGCATGAGCCAGGAAGAGGTATGGTCCAAGGGCCTAGTGACCTGCTTTCTCTATCCATGCCCTACTTACCTACAGTCGTAACTCAGTAGTCCATTCACATTATTAGTTCATCAAATGGATTAACCCACTGATGAAGTTACAGCTCTCATAATCTATTCTTTTTACTTCTGAACATTGTCATAGTGTCTAACATGTGAGCTCTTTGGGGAACAGTTTTAGATTCAAATTGTAACAATGTGTTCACACATGCGCACCCACACAAATATATATGTATATTTATTTATGTATAAATGTGCATATATTATACATAAATACCTACAAATACATAATATATAATGCATATATTATACATAATATACATATACATTTGTGTGCATATATGCCTACACATATACATATATATACATTTAACCACATACATGCATACGTATTTATCTACACACACATACTGTAAAGCCCTTATTTATATACAGATACCCATACATATTACTAAGGGCTTTACAGATATTTATATCCTGACTCTTAACATTCGGGTGACCTTAGACAAGTTACTTATCATTTATAAGGCTTAGTTTCTCTCCTAAAATGGAACTCATTATATTTTATTCCACATTTGTGAGTAAAATTAAATGCTTAAGTAAGATAACATATGAAAGGCATATTCTTATAAGGCTTAATATATACAATAATTGCCAGGCATTATGACACATGCCTGTAATCCCAGCAGCTCGGGAGACTGAGGCAGGAGGATCACGAGTTCAAAGCTAGCCTCAGCAACTTAGGCCCTAAGCAACTCAGTGAGACCTTGTCTCTAAATAAAATACAAAAATGTCCTGGGGATATGGCTCAGTGGTTGAGTGCCCTAGGTTCAATCCCCGGTAC
>PVHX01007571.1:0-90041 GCA_004024805.1 Geosciurus inauris
GGGAGGGACAAGGGCATCTGGGGTGTTGGGGGCCCAGATGGACCCTCTGCCTGGGCTGGGTGTCCACCCGGGAGGCACGGCTCTGCTGCTTCTGGGAAGGTGGATTCTCCTTTCTGAGTCTCAGTGTCCCCTCTGCAAGTGGGGGAGATCATGCCCACGCTGCAGGCTGGCTGTGAGGTCAACGTGAGGCCCGTGGCTCAGGCCCCAGCACCCAGCAGGTGGAGGACCAGCCCAGGGGCCTGGAGGACAGGGCCTGGGGGTGGAGGAGGCTCAGGGGCATCAGCCAGGCCTGGCATCATTGTGACAATGGCAGGGAGACCTGATATGCTGAGTTCTCCCCAAACTCACCTTCCTGGGGCTACCACACCTTCTGTGCTGCCCGATCAGTATTACAGAGCAGAGCTGGGTGGTGTCATCACGGCCCTGAACCCCCAGCCCTCTGCATACACACCCACAGGAAAACATGGGCAAGGGAGAGAGGGGGTCTAGGGGAGTGTGTGTGTGCTCTCTTGCAGGAAAGGTAACCTTTCATTAGTGTCATTATCAAGACCAATATAGGCTAGATTTAAGTCATGTCAAGACAGGAAGATTGCAAGTTCAAGGCCAGTCTTGGCAGCTTAGACCCCGTCTCAAAAAAAGGGAAGGGGATGGAGCTCAGTGGTAGAGTGCCCTGAGTTCAATCCCCAGTGATGCACACACAGAAAGTGTCAATGTGACAATATGACAATAATGTCATGCTCATCACACCAGCATGAGCAGCAGCAGCAGTGACCATGGCGTCTCTCCACAGCCTACACCGGGGTGGTCACAGATGGCCACAGGACACTGCTCTCCCCAGGTACCCAGCAAGGGCACAGCCTCACCCTCCTGTACTCCAACTCATCTCTCACAAAACCAAGGCTCAGAGAGGTTAAACGACTCACCTAAGGTCACACACCAGAACTGGGACCCATGTGTCTGAGTCCAGATCCTGGCTCCATATCCTGTCCTTAGTTTGCCTTTACCCTGCCCCCAAATTGTAGCCCTCACTTTCCTTCCCACGATGGCACTGGCCCCGCCAGCCTTCACACTCACTCTCTCTCCCTCCCCACCCCATATATATATGTGTGTATGTATTGTACCAGGGGTGGAACCCAGGCATGCTCAACCACTGAGCCACATCCCCAGTCCCTTTTTATTAATTTTTTATTTTGAGGCAAGATCTTGCTCAGTTGCTTAGGGCTTCACTAACTAGCTGAGGCTGGCTTAGAACTTGCCATCCTCCTGCCTCAGCCTCCCGAGCCACTGGTGTAACCGGCGTGTGCCACCGAGTCCTGCCCATCATACACTCTTTAGCCGATCTGTACCTCACAGGCAGTGGTGCTGCCCTGATGCAGGTGAAGGGACCTGGAAAACCTCACCAACAGGGAATCTGTGCTGCCAACAGCTCCAGCCCTAGGTTTTCAAAGACCTAACTTGCTGTGTAACTTGGAGACGTGGCCTGGGCCTCAGTTTCCCTTCCTGAAATGCTGACAGCCCTCGGAGTTTGGGAGGCGGAGTCCCGCCAGCCCCGCTTGGCTCGCTCTTATTCCTCCCCCTCCCTCCCTTCCTGGGCCAACACTCACCGGGCTTCTCCCTGCAGGACAGCTGGCAGCCTGGGAAGGCTTGCTGGAGGCAGAGAGCACACGGGTCAGGGCCAGGATCCTTGAAGGCAAGGCAGATGCAGAGACGCTGCGGACGTGGCCCTGTCCTGTGGGAGCCAGTGGAGCTGGGGGTGCCAGTCCCACCTTCAGCTGGCCAGGATCTGAGCCATGCACCAGGCTATTTCTCTCCTAGCTCACCCAGCCCCACCCCTGTGAATAATGCCAGTTGCCTCTAGGAGCTTCTGGGCCTCACTGGGGCTTTGACATTTTGGGGGGGTGGCACACATGGATAGGGGACAGGAAGGGTCAGAGACCCAGCCAACTAGGCTTAGGGCATAGAAATTGCTGGCAGGAAGTGCTTTCCTAACCCACTTTGTGCAGTCCCCCAGGTCCAGTACCAGCCTCTCAGAGCTCCGTGCCCATCCAACTCTCAAGATCCCCGCCCAGCCCTGGGCCAGGGCAGGGCTCCTTCCACCCACCCCAGCCACAGCAGTAATTAACCCCAACAAATCCAACACATAAAGATCCAAATCACAGCGGAGAGGAATCATCGCTGCCCTGGGATGGGGATCCCCTAGAGGGCCCTGGGCAGGGTGAACCCTGGATCATTCACCCTCCCCCTGCCCTTCCTCCATCCCTCAGGTGGGTCCAGAGGCGCCCAGTACATTGGGGCTGGGGGGAGGGTGCCACCTCTCCACTCAGGTAGATTGGAAAGACTTGCTGGTCTTGGGTTTGGACCATGTCTCTCCATCTAATGTTTTTAAAAGTCTTTGATCTCCTCCTTCATTCATTCTCTTGAGCCAGTTTTCCCTCTTCCCATGGATCCATCCATTCATGTATTCAACCAATGCCTGCTGCATAGCTGCCACGGGCCACGCCCTGTGAGAGGCTCCGGGGAAGCTGTGTTGTCCAAAAACAGGCAGAACTTGGTCTCTGTGAGCCCCTTCTCCTCTGGGAAGCCTGTTTTGCCTGCTCACTGGCTGGTCAATACAGAGCCTAAGACGGTGTGCTGGGCCAGCTGTGTGGCTGAGTACTGGTTGAAGCCAGGCAGGTTGCAAGTTATAGAAGAGGTTCAGAGAAATCCAAGGAAGGTGGGAGCAGGCTCCTCACCTCAGGAAGCTCATTCCAAGTTGCCTGTGGATCCACTGGGGCTCTCTGCCTGGGCTTTGGCTAACAGAGATGGGATGGAATGATGCATGCCCCTTCCAGATCTGGAGCTCAAACTACATTTTTTTCACCCTCTCTTTTCCACTCCCATGGCAACCATGGTGGCTTCGTGTTGAGGAAGGAGTCACTACAAGCTGAAAAGGATCTGAACGTCCTGTTACCAGCTGGAAGAGAGCCACCTGACCCATAGACTAGAGCAAGCAATGACCCTGGGAGCCAGGGATGTAGGCCAGTGGTAGAGAACATATGTGGGGCCCTGGGTTCAATCTTCAACACAGGAAAAAAGGGGGAAGAAAAAAAGAAAGGGGGCTGAGGATATAGCTCAGATGTGGAGCACTTGTCCAGCATGCTCAAAGCCCTTAGTTTGATTACCGGTACTATAAGAAGAGAAGGAGAGGGGGAGGGAGGAAGAAAGAAATCACCTTGTATTGTGTTTAACCACTTAAAAGCTGGGGATGTTTGTTACAACAGTTAGAGTTAGTTATCCTGACTAATACAGGCAGAAGGGACACCTAGACTTCTATGGCTGGATCACAGCATCTGAGAGTATGTGACCACTGATGTCTAATATTAGCTGGTAGATGGCATGAAGTCAGAGAAGGGAAAAGATACTGAAAGCCCAAATGCCTGACATATAGTAGGTGTTCAATAAAACTGGTGGAATAAGCAAAATACATGAGAATGATAAAAGAGCTTTGTGGTGGTGGCCAGTGTTGCCAGAAGGAGATGAGTAGCGTTCACTGTGGGGTGGGAGTAGAAACAATCAGCCTGGGAATACACACCTACAAGTGAGAGAGGGCAGGCCCTGTCCATGGGTCAGAAGTGAGTGAGCAGTCACTGGGGCATTGGAATAGTGGAGATGAAGCTGGAACTTGGAGGCTTTCAAAGGCCAAGCCAACTATCACAGTCCGAGGTTGAAAAGATGTTTTCTTTGCAGTGCTAGGGGTGGAACCCAGGGCCTAACACATGCTAGGCAAGTGCTCTACCACTGAGCTGCACCTCAGCCTAAACGACCTTATGTTTGTCAAAAGTAGCAAGAATCACAGCCTTTGGAGCGGCCTCCAAAGGGGTGTGAGCGTGTGCATAACAATCTACTGGGATATAGGTATAAAATAATAAAATTCCTATTGATATTCATCTCATGCCTTTAACTGCTTGTTCTTTAGTGTATATGATAATACCGAGGCTCAGAGAGATTGAGTAACTTGTCCAAGATCACACAGATAGTAAGGGTGCCTGACTCCAAAGCTCAGCCCTGTTCCTCACATGCTGAGTCCTGTGCAGACAGGTAGGTGTTGGATGGGGACAGAGGCAGGCCTAGGGAGGGGACTAGGGGGTAGTAGATACCTGGCGGCTCTGGTGCTCTCTGCTCTAGCAGGAGGCTAGTAGCCCATTGTGAGCAGAGGTCAAGAAGCTTGCCCCGGCCTGCTCCCGGGCACTCCAGGGCCTCTTAGGAGGAGCCAAACAGACCGATTAGATCAGTCCTGGCCTGTGGCCAACCATCCAAAGCCTCTCAGCCAGCCTGGGAGCAATTCATCCTCACTTCTGTGAGCAGGGAGGGCAGGACGGGGGCTGAGAGGTCAGACTGGGGTGACAGAGTGGGAGGGGGACAAGGTGTCACCCAGACTCTGGTGACAAGTGGCAGCTGGCAGGGGTAGACTGGCCTCTTTGCCATCTCCACACACTCAGCTGCCAACCCCTGTGGCCTAGGGAACCCAGGCATCTCACTTTCCTGTGCTTCTCTCTGCTGTTTACAATTTATACCTCTGATTCCTACTACTAAAAGAACTTTATTTTTTAATTTTATTTTTCAAAGATAAAATTGGACCCAGGTACCATAGCACATGTGTGTCATCCCAGAGACTAGGGAGGTTGAGGCAGGAGGATCACAAGTTCAAGCCAGTGTGGGCAACTTAGCCAGACCCTGTCTTAAAACAAACAAAAAGGGCTGGATGTGTAGCTCAGTGGTAGAAGGCCCCGGGTTCGATCCCCAGTATCACCCAAATAAAAATAAAATAAAATAAGATTGTAGGCAGGGGGTGTAGCTTAATGGTAGAGAGCTTGCCTAGCAGGTGCAAGGTCCTAGGTTCCATCCCAAACACAATAATAATAACAACAATAACAAGCTGGGTGTGGTGGCGCAAGCCTGTAATCGCAGCACTTTGGGAGGCTGAGACAGGAGAATCGAGAGTTCAAAGCCAGCCTCAGCCATGGTGAGGCGCTAAGCAACCCAGTGAGACCCCGTCTCTAAGTAAAATACAAAATAGGGTTGGGGATGTGGCTCAGTGGTCGAGTGCCCCTGAGTTCAATCCCCAGTACCCTCCCCCTGAAAAAAAGAAAAAAAGAAAGAAAAAAAAAGAAAAGAAATAACAAAAAAATTGTAATTAAAATATGCCTACAGGGCTGGGGTTATGGCGCAGTGGTAGCGTGCTCGCCTAGCACGCGGGAGGCGCTGGGTTTGATCCTCAGCACCACGTAAAAATAAAATAAAGATATAAAAAAAAATGCTTACAGAAAAATGCACCCAATAAGTAGAGTTTGGTGACTGTTTACAAACCAACACATCCAAGTGGAACTAAAACTTAGAACAAGGAACAAAATATTTCCCAGCTCCCTGACACTCCATCCCGTCCCTTTCTAGTCACTGCCTTTAATCAGCAGCAGGCATCCTGACTTCCAAGTCATTAGAATTGGTCATTAGTCACTAATTAGTTTTGCCTGGCTGTTTGCTGAGGCGCAAGGCCAGGGCCTCCAGCATGCTAGGCATGTGCTCTATCATAAGCTGCATCCCCAGCCCCGGTTTTGTCTGTTTTTTTTTTGGTACTAGGGATTGAACTCAGGGGTACTCGACCACTGAGCCACATCCTCAGCCCTATTTTGTGTTTTATGTAGAGACAGGGTCTCACTGAGTTGCTTAGCACTTGCTGTTGCTGAGGCTGGCTTTGAACTGGCAATCCTCCTCTCTCAGCCTCCCAAAGTGCTGGGATGACAGGTGTGCGCCACTGCGCCCTGCTTGTCTGGTTTTGAGCTTCACATAAATGGAATCATCCAGTCTGCTCTTCAGCGCCAGGTCTATCATGTTGCATACTAGGTTTGGGCCATGCAGTATTCCAGGGCGTGCCTACGCTGTATTTTATTTATCTGTTCTACAGGATGTGGTGGACGTTTGATTTGTTCCCAGTTTTTGCCTATTTGGGTACAGCTGCTATGAAACGGTGTGTGTCTCTCTGGCTGTTTGAGTACATACCTCGGGTACGCATGTGTCCACCTCCAATAAAGCGCTTTCTGTTTTAAAAGAAAAACTTCCTTGCTGTTTTGTTTTTGCTTAATCAGCTTTATTGAGGTGTAGTTAGATATAATAAAATGCACCCATTTTAAGTGTGCAGGTGGATGACTTTTGGTAAAAGTTTGTGCCCCACTGTAGTCAAGATATAGAACATGTCCCACTTCTCAGGGAGTGTCCTCATGCCCCTCTGCATTAAATATCGCCCACCTACGGCACCCCTGGCAGCCACTAACTTGGTTTCTATCGCTGTGAGTTAGTTTTGCCTAGTCCTGAGCTTGCTGTGCATGGACCTCTAGGGTAAGTGTTGCAGGATGGTGGGAATTCCTTGGCATCTATCATGTCATCTGCATCGTGGCCTGAACCTGTTGCTCTTTTTTATCCTGCACATTTTGTGAATGCATCATGGCTCATTTATTCATTTCCTGTGGACAGACATTTAGAGTGTTTCCAGCTTGGCTATAATAAATAATGTTGTGAAGGCCATTCCGTCATTCCAGTACCAGACTTTGTGTTGGGCATGTGTATTCACTGCTACTGGGCAAATACCTGGCAGCTGATTGCTGGGTCATAAGGTAGGTGTATAGTTAACCTTATAAGAAACTGTCAGACTGTTTTCCAAAGCCTTGGGCCACTTCATCCTCTCATCAGCAATGGATGAGAGAACAGCTGCTTCCCAGCCACACCAGCACTTAGTTTTGCCATTTATTTCATTTTAGCCAGACAAACCTTCCTAAACATCACAATGCACAAGTCACTCCCCTGCTCTAAAACCTGCTATAGCTCCCCAAGTCTTCAGGGCCAGCCCCACTTCCCTACCTGCCATTCAAGACACCTCCAGCTCCTGGTCTCAGCCTGTCTCTGCTGCTTTGCATGGACTTTCCTACTGTCTCCCAAATTCTACTCCTGCTCTCTGCCTTGAGGACCTAGAATATCTTGTTCCCTTTTTTCTCACCCAGGGTGAAGTCTGTTCTAAATCAAATCTGCCTCTCTCCAGGGGGCTTCCTGGCTCCTCTGAGCATCTCTCATGCTCTGCTGCTGGTTGAAACTCACAGTTGTTCTGTCTCCTTCTCCTTCTTCCTCTTCTTCAGTATTGGGGCAAGTGCTCTACCACTAATCTATACCCCTAGCTCTTATTTTATTTTGTGACAGAGTTTTGCTAAGTTTCCCAGGCTGGCCTTGAACTTAAGATACTCCTGCCTCGCCCTACCCAGTAGCTACCATGTGCCATCATGCCCTTCCTTTATTATTTATTTAAAGCATTTTTTTGTAATTGTAGATGGACAGCATACCTTTATTTGTTTATTTTTATGTGGTGTTAAGGATCAAACCCAGTGCCTCACATGTGCTAGGCAAGTGCTCTGCCACTGGGCTACAGCCCCAGCCCCTGTTTGTTTATTTTTATGGTGCCAGGGATGGAAACTTTGCCCCCTCACAGTACACAGTCCACGGAGTAGCAGGGCCTGGAGAGGGGCCTGTTGGTACCAGGAAGTTCCTCATATACATGATAAAAGTGGTGGGCTTCTCCTTTTAAATTTGTAGTATCAATGGTGTATATGAATATTGAATATGCTTTTAATAATTATACATATCTCCTCAAAAATTTTAGCATGTTTCAAGGGGTGGGGAGAAATTTAAAGGTGGAGTGGGATAGCGAAGGAGAAGGGGACTTCTGCCCTAAGAACCTTTGATGTAGACACAAGGTTACTGGATTTGAAGGAAATGTCTTGGATTTGAGCTCTGGGTCTACCATTTAGTAACTGGGTGTCAGGGGGTCAGTTCATTGACCAAATAGGGAGGATGAATTAAATTAAAACATAAAATTAATGGGGAGATGCCATCCTTCCAGAACTGGGGGGAACAGGGAAAACCTTCTTACCATGTGAAAATCAAGGGCAAACCATAAGGAGCCCATGTGTGGGGTCAGAATCCATTTACTTATAAGCCCTCGGCAAACCCACCTGGGGAAGAACCCTTGCCTTGTATGAGAAACTGGAAGAAGAATCCAGGGAAAGATTAAAATCACTGCACCCTCCTCCCTCTCCCTCCCTCACAGTCCCCCTCCCCAGGGACCTCCTGCTGAAAATGCTGCTGTCCTCTCCGGCCAGACTTTATTTTTAAAAAGGCTTCAATATTAAATTGGGGGCGGGGGGGAAGAGTACAACAAAGAAGAAAAAATACAAAGGACTCCGTGATGTAGAGGGAAGTCTGTGGAGGTCAGGGGCTTATCCTTTGAGGACGGAGGTCGGCTCCAGCACTGCAAGGCTCTGGCTGGCCCTGGCCTGGTGGGAGGGGCTGGGACAGGTGCTTTCAAGTCTCAGGGGCATTGTGGAGGTCCTGGATTCAGATCCGAACACCTCGGGGTGAGTCTAACTGCCCCAGAATCCCAGTGGGTCTGTCCATCCCCCCGGGAGGTGACCTCCTGTTTTCTCCATAGCTGTTCATACCCTCTCCCAACACATTATCGGCTTGGACAGCCAACTTCCCATGGGTCGTCTCTACCAAAGCCACATTCAGAGAGGACCCCCAATCTCTATCCTCCTGGGAGGAGCGAATCCTTGTATTTTCTGTTCCACAAATTCATAAATATTTATGTGCTAATCACCTTTCCAGCTACTGGAGATACCGCTTGAGGCAAAGCACACCCAAGGCATGCCCTCTGGCATCCAGCGTGCCCTGTTGGCAGACACAGGAAGGAAGACAAAGACCCCTGTCCTGTGGGGGTGGGGGTGGGCTGCGAAGTTCCATTCAGAGAGATCCTCAGGGTCTGGGCACAAAACACGGAGAAAGAGAGGAAGTTGAGGTTGGTGGCGAGGGCAGGCCTTCGGGAGTCCCCCCTCCCCGGGGTCTCCGCCCGCCCCCAGCCCTGCCCCCTCTGCCGCAGGCTGGTTCTCGCTCCGCGGTCGCCTCCTTCGCCCGCGCATCACCGCGGCTCCTCCCGCGGCGGCGGTGGTGCAGCGCGCGCGGCGGGCGCACGGGCAGGGCCGGGCCGGGTCTGCCCTGCGTGCGGCAGGAGGCGCTGGAGCGCCCGCACGCTGACCTGGGGGCCGTGGGTGTCCCCGGTTCCGCGCGTGACTCCGCCCCGGCCCGCCCCGCCCGCGCCCCAGTCCCCGCCTCGCGGGTGCGGCAGCGCACACGCCCGAGTCCTCGCGTCTCCGCCAGCGTCCCCGACCCAGCGCGCCCAGGGAGCCCATGGAGCTGGCGCGCAGCGCGTCCGGGGGCCACGGCGGGGCCGAGGCGCTGCTGGGTGAGCTGGAGGGGCTGGTGCAGGACGTGGTGAGGGCCAGTTCCTGGTGGGAGCGCCACGGCGTGGACTGCGCCATCCTTGCGCTCAGCCTCCTCGCCTTGCCAGCCGGTGAGGGACACCGGGACAGGGCGACAGAGGGACGGGCTGCGGGTGGGGGTAGCTTGCGGCAGAGGGTGGTTGTGCTTGCAGGCGATGCTGCAGCTGGCCGAGGGCGGGGAGGGGAAGTCGGACCGGTGCCGGGAACCCTAGGCTGGAGGGTCACACCTTAAAGTGTGGCTTGGAGTGTCCTGCCCCATGACTCCCGAGGAACTGGGCTCCCGAGGTGGGAGAAAGCCGGATCGCTTGAAGGTGGTGGTGGGGAAAGTTGAGAGGGGTCAGGGAGGGTTGGGGAGGGATAAGGTGGCTTGGCAATGGGGAGGCATGTTCCACTGGGGACACCAGGGATGGGGGAGAGGAGTGAGGAGGGGGTTTGGGGGTTTCCCTGGACCTCTCCTGGTCTGGAACCCCGTGACATCTGACCCCCATTTCTGCTCTGGGGCTGAGCAGGGAAACCTCAGCAGATTCAGGACCACTGAAGTTTCCTTGGCAAGACCTTGGGGCTCTATTTTGTCCCAAATCCCATAGGGAGAGCCAATCCATACCCCTCAGGTCATAGAAGGTCCTGCCTAATTCTTGCTTGTGGCAGCCCCAGGGCTGGGCCCCCTTTGGCCAGGGATGTTTAGGCCCAGATCTTCAGAAACTGGAGAAAGACCCTGCTCCCTCCTCCTCTGCAGGGTTCCTGTGCCTGTGCTCTGAGAATGTCCTGATCTTTGCCATTGGCATCACCATCTTGGGAGTGTGCCACTCCACACTCACTGTCAAGGGCAGCCACCTGGCTGCTCACGGTGCCCTAACGGAGTCCAAACGTTGGAGCAAGATATGGTTGCTTTTCTTTGTAGAGGTGAGCCTGGGAGAGGGGGGTGGCTGCTGGCGCCAGGCAGGTAATCTCACTCGGTGCAAGCCTGTAAATTGTGTGTGTGTGTGTGTGTGTGTGTGTGCCTGCACACAGGTGTCTTAGCCCTCAAAAGGGAGTTTGTACCTGGTAGGTAGAAAACTGTGTGATGCATATCCAAGTGTCTATCTATGGCAGTGGACTTGGCCTTGGACACCTTTCTTTCTTCTGGGATGTCCACTCACCTCTCTGCAGCACCAGGCCAAGTATGAACAGACCTTCTTCCTCCTATCAGGACACCTGTGACTGGCAGGTCCTGTTTTGTTTTGTTTTGGGTACCAGGGATTGAACTCAGGGGTACTTAACCACTGAGCCACATCCCCAGACCTATTTTATTTATTTTTTTATGTAGAGACAGGGTCTCACTGAGTTGCTTAGCGCCTTGCTGTTGCTAAGGCTGGCTTGAACTCGTGATTCTCCTGTCTCAGCCTCCCAAAGTGCTGGGATTATTACCACTGTGCCTGGCTGCAGGTCCTGTTTTGTGATTGTCTTGACTCATGGCTCAACCACTGGCGCCTCCAGTTTTGCAATCATGGTTTAAAATGTGACCCACAAACAGAGGGGACGGGGGCAGGGTCTGGTGTTACAGAGTTCCAGTTCTGGATCATGCCCCTCTTACTCCTGGCCAAGGCTGAGCCATCTTGAGAGGCTCCCTGCTCCCCCTAGTCTCCAGGAAGGACCCTCCTCTCTCCGGACCCTTGCTCCTCCTCCTTTCATCTCCTCACTGTTCTGCCCTCTTAACTGGGGACCAGCCCAGGAAGGCAAAGGATTTTGGACAGGCTGTCCTCTCACAAGGAGGCTCCCAGCAGCCTGTCCAGATTCTCTGCCAAATTGTTCTGTCTTTGCCTCCAGAGGTTCCTCACCTAACCACTCAGGACCTTTATGAATAAATCAGGAAGCTGGTAACAGAAAAAGTCCTTTTTTGGCAGGGACTGGTTACCATGACCTTTAACTCAATTACTAACTTTTTATAAAGACATGTAACTTTATAAAGCCTTATATGACACACACACAAATCTTCTAATTCCATCCAGTGAGTGGAGGGAACATTTCTCACCTGGCATTCTCCATCCCTTTTTTCCCCTTCCATACCTCTTCCCACCAGCACGTATTTCTGACGGGCTAAGGTCAGGAGGAATCCACAGGCTCTCCATCCTCGAGGTCAATTTCAAGATGTTTTCCTTTCCATGGACCCCAGGATGTGGTCTCAGCCAGACTCAAGGCAAGACTGGACCCTGGGGTCTGGGCCAGAGCCCCACTGAATTTATAACCTACCAAAGTTGGCTATGTTGCGACTTGGCAGTGTCGCAATGCTGGGACCCAAGGGGTAGGATTGGCTGTTTCAAGTTTTTAAAGCTATACTGAGTGCCAGGAACCTGGAGGCAGTTGAGGGTGAGCAGGTACTGTGAACTGTGCACTGGCACAGACAGCAGGGACCTACTGTACAGATTTGGCCTCAGGGTTCTCGCACTTGGATGGACAGCTGAGTGACTGGGAGGCCCAGGCTAGTTGGAGAAGCCCTGGGCCTCTACATTTTTATCACACCCCCAGGTGACCCTGAAATGCACTAAAAAATGCGAACCCCTGACCCTGACTTGCCACGGATTCAGGCTGTCACGTGTGCTGAGTGAAGCCCGGGAGCCAAGGACACTGCCTCTGAGAAGCTTTCCCAGGCTGTCCCACTGGAGAGCTCTGCAGGACCCGGGCAGCCCGGGGGCTGGGTTCTGCTTGCTGTACACCGTCTTGTCCCCATGAGCCCAAGAACGGTAGCATCAGCATTGCCTTTTGACTGTTCAGCTCCTGCCATAGTCTGAGCTCTTGGCAGGACTTCCTGCCAAAATGTGTTTGCTGTGACCATGCAGTTCACCTGGGGACAAGGTCCAGGGAAAAGCTGATTGACAGAAGGTCACATCCTGGAGGGTCACAGTCTACGTCTCCTCAAGGTTAGAGAGGGAAGGCTTGGCTACGCCCTCAGGGCATGACACTGGCTGGTTTGCTTGACCACCGGGCAAGGCACAAGTGGTTTGTCCCTCAGACTCTAAGTAATCCAGGTAAGGGAGTCTCCATTCTCTGACCCCAGGGTGTGGTTCTGGCTCCTATCTGGGGAAGGTCCAGTCCCTGTGTTGGTGATGCGACTGCAGTCCTCGGAGAAGGTGCTGGTCTTACGGCCAGGCAGGGGGCCAGGGTTAGGGGCACAGCCTTTGCAGGCTCGGGCCTTGGTTGGAATCCCACACCCGCTGGCTGCCCTGAGCTTGGGCAAGCTAACCTAGTCCAGCAGCCAGTGTTAGTTCCCTCCTGGAACCGGTTGGAAGGAAGACCTCGCCTCCCTCCTGAAGCAGGTGGGTGGATGCAGTGAGCCTGCCCAGGCCTCGACTAGGGCTGGGTCCTGACCTGGTTCACTTTGTTTTTCCCCCTGTGGGGAGCAGATGGTCAGCTGCAAGGGCAGGGGAGTGTTTGTGGTGGTGTTTTGACTTTGTTCACTGGCAGGTTGCAGGGCTCCCAGCCGTGTGGGGAGCTGGGCTGCATAGCACAGAAGACACGCTCTGGAGGCCTGGGACCTGAGGATGCACAGGACTTTTCCTGGATCCCTATCACTTTTCCTGCATACCGGTGTCTCTTCCCTTTCGTCCTTCTCCTGATGGGGCCCTATGCTCTTCCTAGACCTTGACCTTTGGGAGGCACCATGACTGCAGGGAATCCAGTCCTAGGCCCAGGTTCCTTCCAGGGACCTGCAAATTCTGCTGCCTTGGCATCGGCTGAGCACCACTGCCTTTCCTGAGCACCTAGCTTTTGCTGCAATTGCCTCGGGATTTGCCACTCCTGATTAGGGTGGAACTAGGGCCTCTCTGACCCAGGGGATGGGGGTGGGGAGAGCAGGCTGGATGAATGGGGGCTTCTACTCCAAGTTGTATCTCAAATTCCCACGCCAGGTGAGTTGCCCTCTGAAGACCCATCTCTGGCTTACCTGAGAAAATTCCCCATCCCTTCTCTCCAGCCCTGGCCTTACCCAGCACAGCACCTGGCCCTCCCTGCCCTGGGTTATGTCACTGGGACTGCCAGGCATATGCTCAGGCACCAGCAGAAAGGGTGCCACACTCAGTTGGCCACCAGAGGGTGGGGGCAGGGTAGGGTGAACAGGCCACCATGGCTTCAGTCCCGAGGACTGGATTAACTCCTGAAACCAGAGGGCTTTAGGGACTCTCCTAGGAGTCATTCAACAATGCAAGATGCTCCTCTGAGTGGGAGGGAACAGGCCGTACCAGTTTCTAAGCTCTTTATTGTGTCTCAAACTCTCAAGCTTCAAACTCTCCTTGTAAATTCGGCTTTGTGCTACAGAGGCAGAGTCACAGCTGATCCACAGGGAACCCTGCACAGCAGGCTGTGCCCCGTAGGGAGGGGTGCCACACAGGGGAATGCCTGTCACCTTGTGATGGTGAGAACAACTGAGAACTCCCAGCTTAAACATGATCTTCATCCAAGCCCCAAGGACTGTGTTTGAGTAAGAGCAACTGGGCTTTTTTTCTTGGTGCTGGAGATGGAACTCGGGTCTCACATATGCTGGTCAAGCACTCTGCCACTGAGCCACTCCCCAGCCCTCTGCCATGATTTCTTTTCTTTTTTTTTTTTTTAATTTTTAGAATTTACTTAGAGGGCCAACATGGATCTTCAGTACAAAATATACTTTTTTAATACAAACTTTTTATTTTAAAAATAATTAGAGTCACAGAACTTCGCTTCCCCCATGGTTATATTTATATGTGTGTCATTTGATGTTGGAACTGAGGAAGCTGACATTGGTGCAGTGTGTGTGTGTGTTTAGTTCTAGGCCATTTTATCATGTGTAGATTCTTAACACATTCCTCTTAACACATTCCTGCTCCCACCTCAACTTTGGTGTGGATTTCTTAAGAATAAGCCTGAGGCCCAGCATAGTGGTACACACCTATATAATTTCAGTAACTCAGGAGGCTTAGGAGACAGAGGATCAAAAGTTGGAGGCCAACCTCAGCACTTAGTGAGGCTCTGTCTCAAAATCAAAAATAAAAAGGGCTGGGACATAGCTCAGTGGTAGAGAGCCCCTGGGTTTAATCCCCAGTTACCAAAAAAAAAAAAAAAAATACATATATATATATATATGACAAGCCTGAGACAAGAGGCTGGGGAAAGACAGATAGCAGGGCCCTGGAGCAGCTGCAGCAACTTGTAGATGAACTTATGTTCCACATGCGGCCCTGCTCTGCTAGGTGCCAGGGACCAAGGTGAGTAAGCCCTCCAGTTCCCTAAGGGCTGAACCCAATGAGAACCCCGATGATAGAGCTAACACTCAGTTGCTGCTTGCTGGGTTCTTGTCTGAATTATCTCATTGAACAGCCCTGTCTTTCCATGAAGTCAGAGCTATTAGTGCCCCCACTTTGGATGTTAAGGGACTTGTTAAGCCATTGCTCAGGGTTGCTCAGCTGATATGTGGTGCAGCTGATAATTCAAGGTGGGGCAGCAGCAGAACCTATTGAAGGTGCCGAGGGTGCAGTGAGGACCCTCTGCTGTAGGGGCAGCGTGGCAGGGATGCTGGGCAATGTCTGGAGATGCTTCTGATGTCATGACCTGGTATGTGCTACTGAGATCTGGTGGGTCAAGGCCAGGGATGCTTGTAAACATCACACAAAGCAAGGACAGCCCCACAGCAAAACATGGCCCAGCGCTAAGCATCAGTGGCACAGAAGCTAAGAAACCCTGGGGATTTCCTGAAGAGACACTGGCTGGGCTCAGAAGCTGGATAGTGATTTCAGACAGGGCCAAGGGGTGGATATGAGAAATAGCACAGTGCTTGAGGGACCCACAGAAATCTGGGGTCACTAGAATCTAATGGAGATCTTGGAGAAAGGAGGTCAAGGAGGCCCACATGCCAGGCAGAGGTTCTGGAAGTTTGTCCTGTGACCAAAGATAGTTGTCTCCATTAGTAGTTTAAAAACTGATTTAATTGATTTTGTGAATAGCTAATGTGATTCTAGAATTTAGAATTTTGAAATTATAGGGATAAGTCTTCCACTCACATTCCAGAGCTGCCCCAATTTCCTCTTGCAAAATGATGATGGAAGTCACCAGTCTCTTTTATAACCTCTAATATTTTCCTCTTTGTTTTGTTTGTTTGTTTGTTTGTACTGGAGATTGAACCCACGGATGTTCTACGTCTGAGCTACATCCTAGTCCCCCACCCCGCCCACCTTTTGCAGTACTGGGGATCGAACCCAGGGATACTCTACCATTGAGGCACATCCCCAGCCCCTAAGTTGCTGAGGGCTGGCCTTAAACTTGTGATCCTTCTTCCTCAGCCTCCCTAGTGACTGGGATTACAGGCATGTGCCACCGTGACTGACCTCTATGTTTTACTTGTTAAGCAAATAGTACGTTACAGAGTTTAAAAACATAATTATAAAATTATGACACAATCAAAGCTGGGTTGTGACCCTGTCACTGTACTGGGTTTGAGGCAGACAAAGCAGTGACAGCTGGAGGATGTTGATACAGGCTAGCAGAGAGATGAGGAGGATGATATGATGTGGTGGTGTCTTGGGGAATGATGGGGCTGGTATATGGGGAGGAGGTGCAGGAGGAGTAGGAAGAGTTAAGGGCGATGGCCAGGTTTCCAGCAGGGGGCTGGGGCCACAAGTGGGCCACTCCTGAGATGGACTCAGACATGAAGAGAAGACGGTGGGCAGTGTGGTCAGAATGGGCCCATCAGACATAGGCAGGGTGAGAGGGGTGGTGGGACATTGCAGGGGCAGCAACCCTCAGGCCGGAGGGACTCTGGGCTGTGGTCTGTCCAGCTCCCATTCTTCCCTGCAGACCCTTTCACTGATTCCCAGAGGACCAGCAGCTCCTTCTCAGGTGGCTTCAGAGGCATGGGGGCCTCTGGGACTCTGTGGGCCTCAGCAGTGGGTTTATCAGATAAAATACAGGATGCTAGGATACCTTGGAGTTTCAGATAAGTAAACCAATATTTTTTGTACATATATATCCCAGATGTCACACACAAGTGTTGTTGATCTGAAGTTCAGATTTACCTGGGCGTCCTATGTTTTCATTTGCTGCCTGTGGCAGCTCTACTTAGTGAAATACAAGTCCCTGAGCATGAGTCCTCAGAGTGGCTCCCCAGCAGGATCGGCATGCCTAGTCATGCCACTGCTGGAAGAACAGGATCGATGGTGAGGGCCATGGAGGAGGACCCCTTGAGTACCTGTGCTGACAGGAACAAGCCCATTGGGACTCTCTCTGCTTCCAGGCCTTGTCCCTGGTGTGCCTCAGGTCTACCATAGTATACAACACTGGCCAGGACGAGGGTGCTTAAGTGAACAAACAGCTGTATGAAAGGATAAATAAATGAGAGTTTTGGTGCCCCCTAAGTTTAGCTGAAGATGTCAAGTGGAATTAAACTGACATCAGCCCTCTGAACATTCTGGCCTTTCAGAGCCTGGGTGCTACAGAGGGGAGCTCTTAAGTCTTCCTGGGGGCAAAGAGAGTGGCAGTTGATATCAAGAAGCAGCACCAGCTGGGTGTGGTGGCCACACCTGGAATCCCAGTAGCTCGGGAGGCTGAGGCAGGAGGACCACAAATTTGAGGCCAGCCTCAGCAACTCCGTGAGACCCTGTCTCAAAATAAAAAAATAAAAAAGGATTGGAGATGTGGCTTAGTGGTACAGTAGACTTGGGTTCAATCCCTGGGACTTAAAAAAAAAAAAAAAGCAGAAACACCAAACTTGAGGCTTCTGGAACTCTCTCTGGGTCTGGATGTGGGAATCCTCTTGGGCAAGACATTTATAGCATGAAAATAGCTCATTTTCCAACTAACTCAGCAGTGTATAGTTGTTTCTCACCACCCCCAGGGAATGGCAGGTGGATTGAGGTGCGCGGCATCCATCTTCCCCTGCTACCCCAACTCACGCCTTTCTCTCCCTCTCAGGAGGAAGCATCTGAATGAGAGCTAGAAGTCCACTGTCTTAGAAATAGCCTCAGATCTGTTTTTATTCATATCAAAAGGCAAAATTGCTCACCAGCTCTGCAAGTGTGTGCTGAGTCACAAATCACATGTCATGCACCTCACTGGTCACCTGCCTCCCCTGCATCTGCAGGCCTGTCCCTGAGGGTGGCATTCTCAAGATGCTCAGTCTGGGTCAGGCTCCAGGCCATTCTGGCAATGCCACTCAAAGTGCAGTCAGTCTACGAGGAGATGGGGAGCTGGTGCCAGGAGGAAGATCAACTGTCACCATGCAGACAGCTGTGTACAGCTGACCTTTCTTTCTTTTTTTTTGGTACTGGGGATTGAACTCAGGGGCACTCAAACACTGAGCCACATCCCCAGCCCTATTTTGTGTTTTATGTAGAGACAGAGTCTCACCGAGTTGCTTAGTGCCTCGCCATTGCTGAGGCTAGCTTTGAACTCGCGATTCCTCTGTCTCAGCCTCCCTAAGTGCTGGGATTACAGGCTTGCGCCACCATGCCCGGCTCCAGCTGACCTTTCTTTTTTTTTTTTTGTAATATATTTTAGTTATATATGGACACAGTGTCTTTATTTTGTTTATTTATTTTTATGTGGTGCTGAGAATCGAACCCAGTGCCTCACACTTGAGAGGCAAGCGCTCTGCCACTGAGCCACAACCTCAGCCCCTCCAGCTGACCTTTCTTGACCAACAAACTTAAACAGGCTGTGTGACCCTGATGAGTGAGGCTCAGGAGCAGGCAGGCCCCACTGAGATCAGCAGGACTGAAAGAGACTGTCACTTTAGTGACTGCCCATCCTCTACAGCCTCCTCCAGGGTCCGTCCTTGGTGAGGTTACAGAAGCAGAGAGGCAGCCGGGTGCGGTGGCGCAAGCCTGTAATCCCAGCACTTAGGGAGGCTGAGACTGGATTGTGAGTTCAAAGCCAGCCTCAGCAACGGTGAGGTGCTGAGCAACTCAGTGAGACCCTGTCTCTACATAAAACACAAAATAGGGCTGGGGATGTGGCTCAGTGGTCGAGTGCCCCTGAGTTCAATCTCTAGTGCCAGAAAAATAAAAAATTTTTAAAAAAGCAGAGAGGCAAACCTGCCCCTGGTGTGCTGTGTCACCTGAGAGCAAGGTGCCTGTCCTGTTACTGTGGACTCCTTCACCCTTGGGTCCTCTGCTTCACAGGCACCCAATTGGCATTGCTGGTTTGACGTGATCCGCCTGTGTCTTCAGTGAAACTGCATATGTGCCCCTCAGTGGACTTTAGATAAGGCTTCTGGCTACAGTTTGACTTCAGTTTCGTTCCAAATGAAAGGTCACAAAGTCAGTATTGTTCCTTATCTTCCTTCTGCCTCTGCCTCTGCTGCCTGGCCCCGGAGCCTGGCTTTGGGTTGATTGCGGTGAGCACCTCATCTCCAGAGCAGCTTATCTTGGTTGAAACTGGCCTTCGGGGCCCAAGCCCTGTCCCTGCCGCCTCCTTAGCTGTATGACCTGGGGTTGCGTGGCCTCTCTGTATCTCGGTTTGGCTGGTGTGTATTGTGGGTGAGAACGTTGCTGACCTCGAGGTTAGTAGTAGGTTAAAAGCTGCGCCTGGTACACTGTGCTGCTGTCTGTCTTTGAGCAGCCCACAGAGTGGTATTGGGAAACCCTTCACATCTTCCTGGAAACAGGCAGGTAGCTTCTTCAATAAAATTAGCAAAAATCTTCTGCCCTGGATAAAATATTGGAAGAGGCTTCTATCTGTGTGCTCATTTGCATATATCTGCATAAGAAACACTGTGTAACACCTCTTTTGCATTTAGAAAGACTCTTCTCCCTGGAGTTGGAGCTTGCGTGCAGCTCCTGGTGAGCAGCTTTGTTGAATCCCATCCAGGACCCATGCCAGAAAAGTCACCTCTAGGGAGAAGCTAACTCAGCCTGCACTCCTGTTCAGGAGGCGTTCTCCTTTGACCCCACACCCTGTCCCTGTTGCTGAGGGCTCAGAATGCAAAGCGGTGTTGTGAAGGAGCAGATGGCCCCAAGACGAACCCAGGCAAAATAATTGTCATGGCTGCTTGCTTTGCCCACGTCGAGAACCTCTGGGAGTCTAGAGGTTGTCTGGGTGGTGGTCACAGGCAGAGTGGCAATCTAGGAGCCTGACCTCTCTGTCCCCAGATGCTTTGTGGAGCCACATCAAGAGGATGATGTTGTTTTAGGTCGCCTGTACCCGAGAGTTGATGGTCCAGGCTGATGAGCTGTGGGTGCAGAGAGGAAGGTCCTGGAATTACAGGGATTGAGGAGGGTAGGGTTGTTCCCGAGGCTCCCCAGGTCTCACCTTGCTCAGCTGTGCCTGACACAAACTGGTGTCCTCTCTGGCTCCTCCCCTAGGTGTGCACGGCCTTTACTGCGGAGTATGGGAAGTTCAGCCATGTCAAGGTGCACCACGGCTACACCAATGTGGTGGGCCTGGGAGACTCGAGCACGTGGAAGCTGCCGTACCTCAACCGTTACGTCTACATGTTCCTTGCCCCCTTCCTCATCCCCGTCCTAACCCCGCTGGTGGCTCTTGGTGAGTACTTTGATGGCCTGGGTCCAAGTGCCCTGCAGTGCTTGGTGGAAGCCAGGAACCCCAAGTTAAGACCTTTTGGTCTCTGCTAGACTTTCTGAGCCAGACAGCCAGACAGCCAGAGAGCCGACGTGGTCCAACTCCAGCTCTGCCGCTTACTGGCTGGTGAACATGTGCAGATAACCTGACTTCTCTGAGCCTCAGGTTCCTTATGTGCCCCCCAAGGAGGGTGTGAAGCATAATGAGGTCACACCATGGGAGCAACACCATGGAAGGAGCAGGGTGACGGCCTAGCCTTGACCTCGGTCATGTTGCTTAATGGCTCCTTTCCTCACCCAAACAATGGGTGGTCACGTTTTTCAGAGCTTTCGAGTGGATTCACCCTCTACCCTCTGCCTTCACTGCGTTGGCCACCAGCGGGCGAGGGCTCCAAACCTTGCCTGCCCTCAGTCCCTGTCTTGCCCTCTGGCAGAGCGGCTGCGGAAGGTGGAGTTGCGGATGGCCCTGCGGACGCTGGGCCTCATTTCCTTGGGCCTTTACTCTCAGTACTGGCTGCTCCTGAATGTGTCCGGCTTCAGGAGCCCCAGCTCTGCGCTGGCCTGCATGCTGCTCACCAGGTCCCTGCTGGCCCACCCCTACCTCCATGTCAACATCTTCCAGGTGAGGCCTCCCCACCCCTGGCACTGGGCGGCTGCGGGGAACACTCTCCAGGGAATTGACTCCAGGCTGGGTGAGGGAGGCCATGGGAGGAGGCAGCTCCCTCTGGGCCCCCCTCTCAGTGGCTTGAGTTTTAGGTGAGGCATTTGCTTGCCCTCAGCTGGCTGCCTTGCCTCATCTGCAGGTGGATGACCATGTGAGGTGAAGCGAGGGTCCCTGTCAATGCCACGAGGCAGACAGAGGAAGGAACTGGAGATGGGAGTCTTCATTGAGTTCTGGTGCATTTCTATAGGGGTGTCTCCCAGCTTCCCCATCAGTGAAGACCCTGGGTTAGAGTTCCCTGCACACCCACCTGGCACTCAGCACGACTGCTCTCAATTACTTAAACCCATAACTGTGTCCTGTCTGCTTGTCCTTCTCAAATGGAAGTTCCTGCTCACCTCCAAATTCCCCAGACCCAGGACCGTGCCAGGCAAAGGGAGCACTGCACATACTCACTGAAGGGCACGAACTTGACCTTAAACAATGAGTAGGATTTTGACTAGTGAAGAGAATAGGGAAGGTCTTTCCAGGACGAGGCAAAGGCACAGTGCCACAAGGGCAGTCTCAGGCATTCAAGTACCAGGGGTGCGGAGGTGCCCAAGCCAAGCCTGTTGTTGTCCAGATGGGAGGAGGCCCAGAGATGGGAGAGACTCAGCTCAGGGCACAGGCTGGGTTGGCATCAGAGCTGAGCCAGGAGACCAGCCCCCTCCACGCCTCCACCAGGTCCTTCTGGGGTAGGACTGGAGGCGCAGAAGAACCCACTGGGCCTCTGAGTGCTTGCCGAGGACGCCTGCGGCAAGGGGCAGCTCCAGGCCCCGCCCCAGGACATGACCCACATGTCTGTCACAGCATATAGGGCTCCCCATGTTTTCCCGGGACAAGAAGCCCCGACGGATCCACATGATGAGCCTGGGGGTTCTCAACCTGCCCCGGCTGCCGGTGCTGGACTGGGCGTTCGGACACTCACTCATCAGCTGCCATGTGGAACACCACCTGTTCCCCAAGCTCTCTGACAACATGTGTCTAAAGGTAGATCAGGGCTGGGCTGGAGGGTCTGGGAGGACATGCCTGGCTGGTGGCGGGCAGTGGTAACCTCCAGGGTTCAGCTGAACCTTGGGTCCCCCAACTGGCCTGGTCAGAGGTCACCTAGGAAGGGCACCCCAACTTACAAGCAGTAACATGGGTTTTAGACCAGAGATACCTGGGTTTGTTACTAGCTGTGGGACGCTGGACAAGCTAATTGAGCCTCAGCTTCCCCATCTGTAAAGTGGGGTGAAACTGCTTACCCTGACAGGCTTTGAGGGTGGATTGGAGAAATAGACCTGAAATACTTGGCACCAAGTAGGCACCTGGCAAAAAAGAGCTGTGCAGCTGGGCGCGGTGGCACACGCCTGTAATCCCAGCACTTTGGGAGGCTGAGACAGGAGGATCACGAGTTCAAAGCCAGCCTCAGCAGCAGCGAGGCGCTAAGCAACTCAGTGAGACCCTGTCTCTACATAAAACACAAAATAGGGCTGGGATGTGGCTCAGTGGTTGAGTGCCACTCAGTTCCATCAACGGTACACAAAACAAAGCAAAACAAAACACACACCACAACACAACACAAAACAAACTGGAGCTGTGCTTCTCACCCCCTGTGCCAAGGGGGGCTGTTGCAGAGTTGGGACCTCAAGGGAGGATTTGGGGGAGAAATCCTTCTTCCCTTGCCTGCTCATAGAGTTGAGGGAGGCAGTTTTCCAACACCTCAGCCCCCAGCCAATGCTCCTGCCCTCCCTGCCCCAAGAATTCCCGGACAAGGCAGATGGGAGCTGGGGCTAGAACAAGGAGATAGCTCCTGGGATGGACAGGTTGCAGCAGTCCCTGCTCATAGCCCCTCCTCCTGCCTATCTCCTATCAGGTAAAGCCTGTGGTGTCCCGGTTCCTCCACGAGAAGCAGCTGCCATATAACGAGGACTCGTACCTAGCTCGCTTCCGGCTGTTTCTTGATCGCTACGAGGAGCTCATGGTGCAGGCCCCGCTGATCACTGAGGTGGCCGGGCTGCAGTGACGGCTGGGCTCCCCTCCCTGGTCCAGCCCTGGTGCTCCTGTTGGTTCTCAGGTGGTGTGCGATGGTGGGCGGTGGGTGTGGAGCATGGAGGCCTTGAGTGGGCAGTGAGGCTGAACAGCAGATGCCCTGTGTCCTGCCCTGTTTGATTTTTGGGGATTGGAAGGGCATCTGGGTGAAAGGAATCATGGGAACTGGGCATCCTGGGCCTCAGCTGGCTTCATCTAAGGATCTCTCCCTTGCTCCATCTGAGCCTGGGCAGGGGGCAATGCCAGAGGTGAGGTGGGATCCTGTGCCCAGGGCCAACTGGGAGAGGGGAAGGGGTAGAGAGCAAAGGTCAGCCCTTTGGCTGGGACCTCCCCAACACCAGGAAAGTGGCACAGTGGCTTGACTGCTGCTTCTTCCTCTGCCCTTCAAGGCTCTGCCCCAGGGCCCTCTCCCCAGGGAACATGGGGCAGGGTCACTTTTGGCAGACTCCTTAGTTTCTCAGCCAGAGAAGCCTGTTTGAGTCACAGGCTCGGCAGTTCCCAAGGCCCACAGTGTCAGTGAGATGAAAGTGAGTATGTTTTGTGGGGAAAGCTCTCCAGGGAAGAGAGGGGAGAAAGTCCCTCAGGGACACAGCTGGGGAAAAGTATAAATAGATTTGATCGTGACCTTGGCTGGCTCTGGAAAAGTCTGCTTTGTTCTATGATGTTTAGAATCATAAGCCTGGGAGAGTTACCAGGAAGTAGCTGAGTCTGGAGGGTGTTATGGGAACCAGTCTGAAGGACAGGTGGCCTTAGGGAGACAGAAGGAGGGTGGGATGAGATAGAGGAGCTTGAGGACAAAAGGGCTGGGCTGGCAGTGAGAGGGTGGGCAGCAGCCTGGGGCTGAGGCAGGAGCATCAGGAAACTACTGGTGCCAGACCTGGGGAGAGGCCAAGTGTGGGGACCCCACTGAGATTCAGCCCAAAGTAGGCAGAGTCGAGGAGGCCGGGGCTGCCTCAGCCGGGGGCTGGACTGAGAGGTGTAAGGGAATGCCTGTGTGGAAGCCGAGGGAGAGCAGGAAGCCAGAGGCCTGACATGAGACCAGAGCAGTTCGTTTATGTAGACTTTCCCACTACCGACATTTTATCTGGCTAATTCTTCTTGGCTGTCCTGTGTGTCATAGGATATTTAGCGGTGCCCTTGGCTTCTGTCTACTAGATGCTGGGAGCCCAGTCATGACAATCAAAAATGTTTCCAAGCAGGGCGCAGTAGCACATGCCTGTAATCCCAGAGACTTGGGAGGCTGATGCAGCAGGACTGCAGGTTCAAAGCCAGCCTCAGAAACTTGGCGAGGCCCTGAGCAACTTAGATCCTCTCCAAATTAAAAAAAAAAATAGAAAAGGGGGGCTGGGGTTATGGCGCAGTGGTAGCGTGCTCGCCTAGCATGCGGGAGGCACTGGGTTCGATCCTCAGTACCACATAAAAATAAAATATTGTGTCCACCTACAACTAAAAAATAAATATTTAAAAAAAAAAAATAGAAAAGGGCTGGGGATGTGGCTCAGTGGTTAAGTGCCCCTGGGTTCAATCCCTGGTACAAAAAAAAAAAATGGTTTCAAACATGGCCAAATGTCCCTGGCCTGTAGGAGAGCACATCTCCGGCCTTCAGCGTGGCCTCCGGCAGCTCTTCCACTAGCTGCTTTGTGCTCCTCTAGATCCCCGCCCCGGAGTCTCCACCTAAACAGCTCCTTCAGGCACCCTCTCCCCCAGCTATGGCTTTCATGAGTTCCCAAGCTACTTCCTCTTGGGACTCCTTGGGCGCCTGGCCCAGCAGTGAATCTTAGCTATTCACCCCAGGGTGCTTCTCCGGTCCCTTAACCCTGCTCACACCTCTTCAATCACCCTTTTTGAATGTGCCATCTGTTCCCTGCTGGGAAGCTCACTGATAGAGCAGAGATTTGGATCCAAGCAGCCCTCCTGGAAGGTGACAGGCTTGGCAGCTGCCCCAGCCTACTGCTTTGCTATATGTTATTGCCGCTCTTTTGAAATGCATTACCAGCACAGAAATGATCTTAAGGTCTGGGAATGGGATTCATCAAATTGCTAATTCTCCATAGGAAAAATGCAGTGTCAGAAAAAGGCCCCATTCTCATACTCCAGGCTAATGATTAAAATCAACCAAATACATAAACAATGACTCAGTGTTATTGATCTGGGCCTGAATGGGCATGGGCAGCAAGCAGCTGGAGGCCCTGGTACCAGACCTGGCTGTATCATGGGCACGTCAGGAACAAGTCATCTGGATTCTTTGAAGCTTGATGTTCGGTTACTCTGAGGCTGGGAGCTGGGAATGCCTGTTACGTGAGAAGTGAAGAGAGGTGACAGGAGTGAAATGAAGAGCTTCTAGGGTTTTGCAAAGACCTACGGTGGTTTATAGAGGTACGTGGGAGGTGACAATATTAATGATAACATTTATTTACCATGTAAGGCAGATGTTTTTAACCAACGTCATCTAATTTTAATCTTCGCAAGTTGGTACTATTTTTTCTTTATGTTACAGATGACGGGAAAAAAGACAGGGAGATTAAACTTCTTTTTTTTTTCTTTAATTATTTTATTTAAATGTGTTTCAAGTCATAGTACATAACAGAGCTCAATTTTTCCATTTCTCTGGTTGCAAACCAGATAGAGTCACACCATTTGTGTTTTCATACATGCACCAAAGGTAGTGATGACAAGACATTAAACTTCTTGATGTTATATAGCTAGTAAGTGGCAAAATATTTGAGCTCCTTGTTCATGCTCTCAACCACTAGACATACTGCCTCTGGATGGGGAACCTTCTAGAGCTTTCTGGGTGACTGATCCTGCATTTCCACCTTGTTCTCCTGTGTGAATGAATGATCACTGGTTTTATCAGTAAGATGAATTCTTTATGGACACACATTGGGTGTTAGGCCCTGTTTGAAGCTCCAGGGATAGGAGTGAATGAGATTAGGCTGCCCACCCTCATGGAGCTTACGGTCTAGTGCAGGGGTTATCAAATTCTTTCCATAAAGGGCTAGATAATAAATATCTGGGGCTTTGTGGACCATGTGGTCCCTGTCACAGCTACTCAACTATTCCATTAAAGCACATAAACAGCCAGAGACAATATGTAAACAAAATGAAAATGGCTCTGTTCCAATAAACTTTATTTATAAACACTGAAACTTGAATTTTGTGTAATTCTCATGTATCACAAAATATTTTTCAAGTTTTTTTTAACCATTAAAAAGCAAAAAACAGGGCTGGGATTGTAGCTCAGCAGTAGAGCGCTTGCCTCGCATGCGTGAGGCCCTGGGTTCGATCCTCAGCACCACATACACAGCAATAAAATAAAGACATTGTGTCCATCTACAACTAAAAAAAATATTTAAAAAAAAAAAAAAAAGCAAAAAACAGGGGCTCGGATTATGGCACAATGGTAGCGTGCTCGCCTAGCACACGTGAGGCACTGGGTTCGATCCTCAGCACCACATAAAAATAAATAAGGATATTGTGTGTCCGTCTACAACTAAAAAAAAAACTTAAAAAAAAAAAGATATTGTGTCCACCTACAACTAAAAAATAAATATTAAAAAAAAAAAGCAAAAAACAATGACATGGGTCATTCAAAACAGCGCCCTGGGCAGCATTTGGCTTGCGAGCTGTAATTTGCCTACTCACCATCTAGCAGGATAGCCATAAAACACAATGACAGAACAGAATAGTATTTACTTCTCAGGAGGGAGGGGTAGTGACGAGTTGGGAAGAGGGGACTCCTAGGGTACCTGCTATGTTCTATTTCTTAATCTGGGCAGTGGTAACATGTTTACACCTCATGATTCAAGCTGTACATTATAATTTGTGAACTTTTCTGTTATACTTCAATTAAAATAATTAAAAATTGCCAGTAAGATAGTGTTGAAAAATTATAGGAGGCCATTGTTTTGTACTAAATATTAAAATATATACTATTTATCTTTTAAAAATTTATTTATCAATTTTTAATTATCCAATAGAATCTATGAATATTGTTTAAGAATGAGTAGAAACAATACAATGTAGATCTGATAAACTATAAACTATTCAATATATAAAACTACTCAATATATAAAAATTATATAAGTTATTCTATATAAAGAAATTAAAAAGTCTACAGAAGATGTAGGAATAAGGTTAAAAACATGAAACAGAATTAATCACATTGGTTTTCTGTATTCAACAAAAGCATTTCCCAAATAAAATGGATAAAATGGAAAGAAAATCACAGAAGGAAAAGAGTATAGAAATGGAAAGAATGAATAATATTAAAACAAGTTTTTAAGCATTGTTTTAAAATGGAAAAACTGACTTCATGTTTCATTTCTGATATGTTAAGTAATCAAAAGTCATCAATCTTGGGCCAGGATGTAGCTCAGTGGTAGAGCTACATGCGTGAGGCACTGGGTTCAATCCTCAGCACCACATCAAAATAAATAAATAAAATAAAGATATTGTATCCATTTACAACTAAAAAATTTTTTAAAAAGTCATCAATCTTATCCTTACAGTAACAAAAATGTCTGAAAATCAAATTACATTTCTTGAACCCAACAATGCACTGCTAGAGCTATCAACCAATATATATAATCTTGAAGAATAGCTGGAGACAGAATATGGGCTAATTTGAGATTAAGGAAACCTTGGGGTCCTGTAGACTTAGGGAAACCCTCGCAGTTCCACAGTTTTCCTTCCAGACACCCTACCAGTTTCCTGCTGAAGATTCCAAAAAGACCTCATGTCTCTGATTGGATTAGGTTGTGAAATAAAAACAAAGTCAATTAAGGACAAAGTTTCAAGGAAAAATATTGGGAATATTGCAGTCAGAGACGGGAGTAAAGTGCCAGTGGGGGTGGGACACGTTGATGAAACACTTCTGAAAGTCATAGTCCTCAGACATAAACCCACTTAAAGATTGGATAAGATTAGAAAAAACTCCTTTGTCCCATATCTGACCTGCACAACAGCAAGGTTCTGGTATAACAACAATCAATAAAAAGTTGAAAGTTTTAATATACAGATGCTTTCTCCCTGAAGTAGTGTTTAAGAAAACTCAAACAGATAAAAGTACAGGATGAAAACTTAAAGCCTCCGGTACCTTTAGCTGCAAGCAACCATTAAACACCAGACAAGTCCTCACCAGATAAAATAAATACTCCTCTCAGTGGCCTATTTACCTCATTTTTTTATTATTCAATAAAACATGACTGGCTTTTAACAAAAAATTACAAGACAGGCCAGAAGGCATGCTAAAATGTAGTCTGAAGATAAAATCAGACTCAGACATATCATACATGTTTGAATTGCCAAGTTTAAAAAAACTAAAGTAATTATGATTAATATGTTAAATACTCTAATGCGAAAAAAGTATATAGCATGCAAAAACTTAAATGGAAACTTTTTTCTTAAATATTTTTTTTAGTTGTAGATGGACACAATCTCTTTATTTTATTTATTTATTTACTTTTTACATGGTGCTGAGGATCGAACCCAGTGCCTCAGGCATGCGAGGCAAGTGCTCTACCGCTGAGACAATCCCAGCTCAAAATGGAAACTTCTAAGCATCAAAACAAAATTCTAAAAATCAAACGTATTATTTATCTTGATTGCTGATTTTTTGGTGTCCCCTTAAATTCTGCACCTGAGTCAGGTACCTCACCCTGGTCTTCAGGCTAATGGACAAAGGCCAGAAGGAGGTAGTGTTTCACGGCTGGGCCTTTTGGGAAACTGAGACAACGTGAAGGCCCCCCTTCAAACTGCCATAGTCATAGATTTTAGGCATGTCACTCGGAGTAACAGGCACAAGTTTATCAGAAGGGAAAAGGTAAAAGGGGACACCCTCAAAGGAGAGAGTGGGTCCTTCCAAGAGAGAAGAGGGATCATGCTTCTCCTGCCCTCCAGTTTTTTGTTTTTTTGTTTTTTGGTACTGGGGTTTGAACTCAGGGGCGCTGGACCACTGAGCCACATCCCCAGCCCTATTTTGTTTTATGTAGAGACAGGGTCTCACCGAGTGGTTGCTGAGGCTGGCTTTGAATTCGCCATTCTCCTGTCTCAGCCTCCCAAAGTGGTGGGATTACAGGCGGGCACGCGCGCCCGGCTGTGCCTCCCTGTTTTACTGGGATCTCAGGGGGAGTTTCCAGAAAGTTCTGCCCAGGTCCACCTCTTGCCTTTTAACTGACAGCAGGATGACATCAGACTTCTAAATCCCCACTTCCTTAACAACTCTAGGTCCCTTTGGCCCATACAAATCGGTTCTGATTGGAACCTGTTCTTAACAGATTTTACGGTTAGGGGGAATTATTCTTGTCGTCCCTAGTACTGGGATCTAGTCTGTATGAATCATTAACATTCTCTTCAGGGTAACCTGTGTTTTTATCAGCGTTCCAGGCCTGCATTTCCCTTTTTTTTTTTAAATTTTTTTTAATTGTTGATGGATCTTTATTTTATTCATTTATTATTTATATGTGGTGCTGAGGATCGAACCCAGTGCCTCACGCATGCTAGGCAAGCGCTCTACCACTGAGCTACAGCCCCAGCCCCTGCATTTCCCTTGATACATTGCTTGTTGAGGAATGTAATACATCTTGTCAACTTAAACCAGGCACGGCTGCAGGTGAATTGCTTTTTAGAAAAGAAAGCATACTGGGGCCGGCACAGTGGGCCCAGTTTTTAGTTATGCCCTTAACCTCATGTTCTCACCGCTCACAACCGTCTGGCCTCTACCAGTAGGACGCTGCTCTTAGCAGCTGAAACAACTGCCCTTGCCTCTCCCACTCCCGTTTCCTCACCTATAACAGGGAAGGAAGATAGGCAGAACAAGCTCTCCAGGGTTTAACATTCTTCCTCGCCCTGCCTGCACAGCATTTTGCCAGGGCCACGCCAGTACAACACCTGGGGTTGAAGCAAAAGGTGCCAAGTTCAGGGCAGGGGTCGCTTCCCCGCCCTTCCCGTCTCTGTGGCCATTACCCAATGAGCGGGGAGGAGCGCTTAGAGCTGGAGTCCTGATTGGCTGAGGCGAACCACCACAGGCGGACGCGCTAGAGTAAGTTAAGTGCGCATTGCGTCATCAGTGAGCGACGAAAACCCATAAGTGAAACTTTCTAATTGGCTCCCTCTTTTGAGAGAGACAGAAACAGCGGTGGGGGATTCGCTGTCCTCCAACTCTAGACTTCCGGTATTTGGAGGGAGGGTGAAGATTGGGGAGAAACGTATGAAGTCTCTTACGGCCCTGAAGTCCTGAGGGGCGGGGCTTTGGCACTAGTGGGTGGGTCCGGGGGCGGGTCTCTCCTAGGGGCGGGATTCTTTTGGGAGTGGGGTGGAGCCCACAATGCTGCGCTTTCCCAGGACATGGGGCGGAGCCAGTCGTGTGGGCGGGATCATAAGTCGGCCGGGGCGGGGTCAGGGGCGGGCTCAAAGAGGGCCGAGCAGGGCCGACGCCGAGCGCCGGGCAGTCACAGGGAGCAGGTCCCAGTCATGGCTACGCGCTGCTGGCGCTGGTGGCACTGGTCGTCGTTGCCTCGAATCCGGCCGCCTTCCGCTAGTAACTCCGCGAGTAGGAGCAGGGCACTTTGGGCTGGACTGGAACGCGGGGAGGCCTGGGAGTGCTAAGTGTAGGGGTCGCCGCGGAGCTGGGGCTGGGCTGGAGAGGGGAGGGACTGGAGGAGTCCATTCATAGGGCAGTGAGGGGTGGTGTCGGGGCAGAAGGGGGCCTGCGCGGTGAGATGTGAACCTCTGCATGGGACGGGGGTTAGCTAGGTGAAAAGGAGAGACCGCGAAGTCCACATGTGTGAGACGGGTTTGATGCAGAGGTCTACAGGGAAATTTGAGGTGAAACAGGGGTCTATAGGAGCTATATCGAGTTCTGAGGGGAGAGAGGCGTTAAAAGAAGCAAGATAGAGGGCTTGTGGGGAGATCCCCACGGGTGGGCGGGGTTGGGACGATATGGAGTCTGTGGGAAGATGTGGGATAATAGCTAATTGGGTAGGGAACCCCATAAGAAAAATGGAAAAGTCCTGTGCAGGACAGCTTCAGGGGCGATGAGGGTTATGGACAGGCCATAGGTTCGTGGGCAAGGTGTGGATCTTTGGATGAGGACACAGCCTTTGGATGTTCAAATGAAGTAAGGAACCCTGCAAATGCCAAAGCTTTGAGGAACAGGAGAAGGAAAGTGCGGGTGGGAGCAAAGCTCAGCAAGCTGCATCTTCTGTTGGACTTAACTGAAGTTGGTTTGGGATTAGGGAGTGTTGATTTGACTTTGCTCCCCTTCTCTACCCAGCTTCAGGTTTCTGCCAGCATTTCTCTGCACAGAAGAACCCCCAGATCTGTGTGGTGGGCAGTGGCCCAGCTGGCTTCTACACAGCCCAACACCTGCTAAAGGTAAGCCACTTCCTTCAGGCTCCTTCCCCGTAATTCATTCACCTGTTTCTCCATCCCCAGGGCAAGCTCTACTCCACTTTTGGGTTGCCTGATGAGGAGGAGGCTCCCAGCCCACCTAGGCTATATACTTTTTACCTGTTTTCTTACCTACAGCTGAGGCTCCCACCTTAGGTCCTCCACTACGAGAGAAGTGTGTTTGCCCATGGTTGGTTGTCAGTAGCAGATGGGCAGCTATGCTTCCTTGGCTGAGCACTCTACTTATGCAGCCCTGCAGAATGACTCTGTCTTCCCCTCATCTTTTCTCTTCCCCTTGTCTCCAGTCTGTCTCTGACAGCTTGCGTTTGAAAGCACCTTCTTTTCCCAGCTTTCTGTAATTTTATCCAATTTGCTGTGCCCTCCTCACCCACAGCTTCAGCCTCCCCCTGCCTGCCTCCTCCCCCATTAAAGGCCAAGGTCTCAAGGTTTTCAGTATTGGCCTTGGCAGACAGGGCCCGAGGCTACCAGATACACTAGAGACAAGGGGGAGGGGAGACCTAGGTTGACAGAGATGAGACAGTGGCCTAGGTTTGGAGGGCTTTGGAGTATCTGTGGAGATACAGAAGAAAGGATGAATAATTAGTTATATATACATGCAGATAAAGAAAGAGAGGGTGGCCCACTATCCTGGTTTGCCTGGGACAAGGGACTTTCAGTGCTGAAACTAGGAAAGGTCTCGTGGAGACCGGGATGAGTTTGTCATGCTGAAGTGGCCTACACATGCTTCCCGAGCAACATGGGTGACAGAGCTAGTTACAGTGATGCAAACAGAGTGAGCCAGGCCAGGTGGGTCAACCAGAAGCTGTTTCCTGCCAGGCATGCTGGCATGTGCCCATAGTCCCAGTGACTTAGGAGGCTGAGGCAGGAGGGTCCAAGTTTGAGGCCAATGTGGATAACTTAGTGAGATCTGTCTCAAAATAAAATTGGAGAAAAAGGGGGTTTCTGGGGATGTAGCTCAGTGGCAAGTACGTAGTGTATTTGAGCTGCACTGAAGGCCACTGGCTGTGGGAAGGGCCTCTGGTGTGTGAGGAGTCAGCCTGGAATGCAAGGCCATGGGTGCAAGAGGACAGCCTGGCCTCTGGGATGGAGCCCAGGGAGCTCATACCATCTGGGGGGCAACACTCTTTGTGGTGCTGGGTATCAAACCCAGGCCTCTGCAGGCTAGGCAAGCACTCCTACTGAACTATACCCCAAGCCCAGAACCTCATTTTAAAATTTCAGTTGTTCTTGCTGTTTGCAGGGCTGGGATAAGGATGCAGGATCACTGGGATAGGGTAGAAAGAGATGAGCAAGGGGACCCAGGTTCTAGCTCTGGGTGGATGGGGTGAAAGGAAGCATAGGAGCAGAAAGGGAGAAATTTGGGGCACAACAGCATGGTTTTATCTTGATAAAAATTTGGATGTCTGCGGTGGGTGAGACAGTCTAGGGTCTCGGGTTTGGACCTTGGGGAGAGGTCTGGGAAGAAGATGGAAAGAGAGAGATCCATAATTTGGGATCACAGGAGGGAGTTGGTAAAACCTCCCCAGGACTTGGGGAAGGGAGGGTCCCAGGCCAGAAGCACCTCCAAAAGTGTCCTTGTTAGAGGGAAAGCAGAGGAAAGGGGAACCAAGAAGTAACAGCCAGAGGGATTGAGGGGGGACTGTGAGGGTAAGGGAAGGGGTTTCCTGGAGGATGGGTTGGCATGTGAGATGAGGGGTGTTATAGAGGTGACCTTGGAGAGAGCCTTCTTACCCAAACAAACGAACAAATGAAGGAAAGCAGGGAAGATAAAGACAGCTGGCTTGTGTCTTGTCAGGATTTGACTGCCAGGTGGAGCAATTTGAACTGTTCAGGTTTTGGAGCAAAAGACAGGTCACAACAGTGGTACTGATAGTAATGATAATTTGTTGATTAAATGTCCTTGTCAGGGTGGGCACTGGCCAAGAGCTTCAGGACTTACTCATTTTACCTTGAATATCACACAGAAGGGATGTTCTGCTGTACAGAGAAGCTGAGAAACTTTCTCAGAGCCAGTTAGTGGTGGCCATGGCTGTGGATAGGCAGTGACGTGGAGGGAAGAGGGGATTTGGCAAAGCTGAGGTGCTGAGGGCAGGAGCTCCCAGGCCTTGTGTTCCAGTGAATCGGGAGGTACTACAGGAAAAGCCGACATGGGAGTGCAGGGCAGGGTGTTGTCCACAGGAACCCCACTGCTGTACCCTAGATGGTTTGTGGCCAAGAGTGTCTCACTATCTTGATCTCCCTGCTGCCTCTCAGGTTAGAGGAAGAGCCTGAGACCTAGGGAGATCCTGGACTTGCCAGGCTCATGCTGCTGTTGGTGGCAGAGCCAGAACAGGCTTATCTGCCCAGTCTCAGCTCCATGCCTTCCCTGGAGCCCCAGGGTGCCCCAGTAGGACAGGCAATGTGAACTTCTGTGAGAGTGAAACTGTTTTCTAAGACTGGGAATAAGTCCATTTCTGCCTCCCTCTCCTCCACCCAAGCCCCTGCTATGCCCCTTCTCTATCTTGCTGGTCCTTGTTCCAGTGGGATGACGTTGGAGACTAGAGCTGAGATGGGTATGAACTTCAAAGGGTGGGTGGGTGTGGTGGCACATACCTATAATCTCAGCTACTTGGGAGGCTAAGGCAGAAGGATCACAAATATGAGGCCCTGTCTCAAAATATAAAAAGGGCTGTGGATGTAGCTCAGCAGTGAAGTTGTCCCTGAGTTCAATCCCTGATACCATTAAAAAAAAAAAAAAAAAAAGATTTTCAAAAGGTGATTCTGAAGTCTTCAGACCTGCTGGGTGTTTCTAGAAGTGTCAAAGGGTTGGAGGCCAAGGCCGATCTGACCTGAGTAGATGATGTGCCCCTGATACTCAGCTCCACTGGAGGGGAAGCTTTTTTTGCCACATTTCTCACAATCTCATGGCTGGCTGTCCTTCCTGAGGTCTGACCTCAGCTCCTTTTGCTGCTTATTCTGCCCCTTTGTTGGGCTCTCTGGGAAGATGGGAGATAAGAGGCACTTTTTTTTTCTTAGAGATAATCAAAGCCTGTTTGTGTTTTCAGCCCCCTGAGCTGAGCTCTCCTGCTGTGTCTGGGGAAGGGAGGACCCAAGGGGGCTTTGCTTTTCCCTCTACCCCACTAAGTGTGCCTTCTCTCCCAGCACCACACCCAGGCCCATGTGGACATCTACGAGAAGCAGCTTGTGCCCTTTGGCCTGGTGCGGTTTGGCGTGGCGCCTGACCATCCTGAGGTGAAGGTGGGTCTCTCTGAGTAGAGAGGGTGGAGACACTGGTCCAGATGAGGAGGTCAGGGAGGCTCCCTGGCTGGATAGAATGACCCTAGGCCCCCTGTATGGGTTCCACCCAGGTGGAGGTGAGGGTGGCACTGGATCCCTGGAGCTGCCTCTATCTCTAATCCCTTCCTCTTGGGGGCTTCCTGAAGAATGTCATCAACACCTTCACCCAGACTGCCCGCTCTGACCGCTGTGCCTTCAGGGGAAATGTGGTGGTGGGCAGAGACGTGACGGTGCCTGAGCTACAGAGTGCCTACCACGCAGTGGTGCTGGTGAGTGTGACGGTGCTTAATGGGAGGACAAAGACTGGCTGGAAGGTGGCTGGAGGATGGTAGCCGAGGCAGGGCTGAGGCAGGGCTGAGGCTAGGATGGAAGCTCCTAGAAGGGGTCCCTGGGGACCAGGCGGGGCTGGCGCTGTGGTGCTGGTGCTGAGGGCTCTGGGCCTTGGGCCCACAATCTTTCCTCAGAGTTATGGGGCAGAGGACCACCAGACCCTGGAGATTCCCGGTGAGGAGCTGCCTGGTGTGTTCTCAGCCAGGGCCTTTGTGGGCTGGTACAATGGTCTTCCTGAGAACCGGGAGGTGAGTTTGGAGAGCACTCCTGCTGCCTCTTCCCCCCAGCCCTTGCAAGGCCAGGGCAGCCCTCAGAGGCCAGAGCTGGGGGAAGAGGCCGTGAGGAGTGAGACGAGGAGGTGGGAGGCATGGGCTGACAGGGGTGGCAGGTCAGCCATGGAGGGACTCTGGGCAGAGGTGGGAGCCAGTCAGGAGAGGAGGGACCCCACCTGAGGCTCAGGTAGGAGGGACTTTCTGAGTGTACAGAGCCGGGACTGGGCATGAGGTGTCTGCAGATGAGAGTAGCCTGACTGGAGCTAAGGCTAGGGGCGCACTATCCAGACCTTCTCCCTGCAGCTGGTGCCAGACCTGAGCTGTGATACAGCCGTGATCTTGGGGCAAGGGAATGTGGCTCTGGATGTAGCCCGGATCCTGCTGACCCCACCTGAGCATCTGGAGGTGAGTGATAGGTCAGCTGCTGCAGGTGAAGTCACATTGAAGAGAAGGTACCCTGCTTGCAGGGATCAGGCCTCTTCTCTGCAAGCCCAGCCTGTTTCCCCAAGGTGCCCAGGCCAGGCAGAGGCCTTCTAGAAGGCAGCCCTGTGAGCTTCATCTTATATCCTTTTCCCTTCACTTTCAGCACCCCTGGTACATGGGCCTTTTTTTTTTTAATTTTTTCTTAGTTGTAGATGGACACAATGTTTTTATTTTATTGCTTTGTATGTGGTGCTGAGGATTGAACCCAGGGCCTCACGCATGCGAGGCAAGCGCTCTACCGCTGAGCCACAATCCCAGCCCCTTTTTTTTTCTTTTAAGCTTAAGTGTACAAGTGTGCCAGCTGGCCCCACCTCTGCCCACTTTGCACACACTGTCCGCCTTGCTTGGAACGGACACCTTCTGTCCGTTCTGGCTCACCTTCTGTCAGTTGTGAAAGTTCACCTTTTAGTTCTTGGCTTAGTTATTTCTGACACCAGGAAGCCTTTCAGGACCTCCGTGAATAGGTCCACTTCCTATGTTATATCTTTTGCCCACAGATCAGTCTATTTTTCTTTTTTCTTTTTGGTACTGGGGATTGAATCCAGGGATACTTAACCACTGAGCCATATCCCTAGCCCTTTTTATTTTGAGACAGGATCTTGCTAAGTTGCTTAGGGCCTTGCTAAGGTGCTGAGGCTGGCTTTGAACTCGTGATCCTCCTGCCTCATCTTCCTGAGCTGCTGGAACTACAGGTGTGCGCCACCAAGCCAGGCAGATCAGTCTGCTTTTGTTTCACGCATGGCTTATTATCCCCACTGCAATTTTGCACTCATTGATGAGATTTGATGAGTATTTGCCTCTTCACCAAGTAAGAAGCTCTGTGAGGGCCAGAACCATTGCTGTTTTGCTCACGTAGGCTGCTCTTGCCTAGTGCTGGGCACATGGTAAACTCTCAGTAAATACTTGTTCCTTGAGAGTCAGGGCCTGGTTTGCTGCTAGTTGGAGCCATCTGCAGAGTTTGCAGTAATGCGTCATCTGACCACCAGGAGGAGCAGTAGTACAGTTTTGGGCTGCCAGCCTTCTGGCTCAGAGTTTGGGACACGACCAAATGGAGAGTCCCCTTCTTCAGGTCAATGTCTGATGATTTCAAGGTCCTCCTTTTGTGCTAGAAAACAGACATCACCGAAGCTGCCTTGAGAGTGCTGAGGCAGAGTCAGGTGAAGACTGTGTGGATAGTGGGCCGGCGTGGACCCCTGCAAGTGGCCTTTACCATTAAGGTACAGGGGTCCCAGATGGAGGGTCTTCCCTTGGGGGATGGGGTGGCTCAGCTCCTGGGAGTGCTGCTGTCTGGGATGTAACAGGGCCCCCAGGGCCATGTGCTTTCCATGGTGGTGTCTCCTTCCTGGACTGGACTCGGGTGGGCTCAGGGGTGGACATGCTCATGGCCTGACCTCCTCCCCACTCCCCACCTTCAAGGAGCTTCGGGAGATGATTCATTTGCCAGGAACCCGGCCCATTTTGGATCCTGCAGATTTCTTGGGCCTCCAGGACAGAATCAAGGGTGAGGGGCCCTGGCCTGGCCCCCAGCTCACAGGGAGGGATGGCTTAGGTCCAAGAAGGCTTGGGGGAGGACTCATGGGGTAGGACAACCCTGAAATGTTCTGCATTGCTGACAGAGGTCCCCCGCCCAAGGAAGCGGCTGATAGAACTGCTACTTCAAACTGCCACAGAGAAGTCAGGGCCGGGGGCTGCCCACCAGGCACTGGCCACTCGTGCCTGGGGTCTCCGTTTTTTCCGAAGCCCCCAACAGGTGCTGCCCTCTCCAGATGGGCGACGGGCAGCAGGCATCCGCCTGGCAGTCACCAGACTGGAGGTGAGTCTCATGCTACCCAAAGACAACCCCATCCAGCCCTGCCCACCCCAGCCTGCTGTTGCCCACATTCTCCCCAACAGGGTGTCGGTGAGGCCACCCAAGCAGTGCCCACAGGAGACATGGAGGACCTCCCTTGTGGGCTGGTGCTGAGCAGTGTTGGGTATAAGAGCCGCCCCATTGACCCCAGTGTGCCCTTTGACTCCAAACTTGGAGTCATCCCCAATATAGAGGGCCGGGTTGTGGATGTGCCAGGTGAGAGGGTACGAGAAGACTGGGTACCTAATTATGGTGGGAGGCTGGAAGGCCAGTGTCCCCAGAGCCATTCATTCATTCATTCATCCAGTGACATGCTGTGAGAACCTGCTCTGAGGCAGACCCTGTCCCAGGACCCAGCCCACCCTGGCCCTAGAGGGAGTTCCCAGGCAGCTAGGACATGTTAAGTGTCGTTAAGTGTTGTTCAGTGACCCTTCACTGAGGCCTGTTCTGGGCTAGGCCTTGTGCTCAGTGCTAGGGTTAGAGATGAGGCGGCCCCCATCCTCAGCTTCCAGCCTGATTAAGTACCCATGTGCCTGACTAGTAACATTTGGTAATATTTACTGAAGACCTTCTGGACTGGGGGTGGGCAGGCCCTAGGAGTAAGGGGGATAATGGCAAAAACAGGTGAGAAGAATTCAAAGTGGTAGACTAGTGGCCACAATGGGCCCAGCTGACAGTCTTCTGGGGGACTTGGGGCATATATCTGCATGTGCACTTGTGTATAGGATGGAGCACAGGCTTGTCAGGCAGTGTCTAGCCATGTCCCCTTCCTTTGTTGCCCCCGTCAGGCCTCTACTGCAGTGGCTGGGTGAAGAGGGGACCAACAGGTGTCATTACCACTACCATGATGGACAGCTTCCTCACCAGCCAGATGCTGCTGCAGGACCTGAAGGCTGGGCTGCTGTCCTCAGGCCCCAGGCCTGGCTTCAAAGCCATCCAGGCCCTGCTCAGCAGCCGAGGTCTGGGCCCCGATGCTGAGGTTTTGGGAGGTGGGATGAGAGGCTTCTCTTTGGGTTCCTCTCTCTGGGAGGAGGGTCCTGTGGGGGCAATAAAGGAGAAGGTGGCAATATTGACTTCTCTTTCCTCTGCTTCAGGTGTACGATCAGTCTCTTTCTCAGACTGGGAAAAGCTGGATGCTGAGGAGGTTTCCCGGGGACAGGGTGCTGGAAAGCCTCGGGAGAAGCTGGTGGATCCTCAGGAGATGCTGAGACTACTGGGGCACTGAGCCTGGATCCCAGGCACTGTCAGGGGAAGGAGGAGTGCTGTGCAGGCAGGAGGGACATGGGTCAGTCTGAGCCAGACGTTTCCCCAGCTGCAGCACCACCTGCCCAGGCTTAGCTGTAGCTCCTTTCTGGGGGCTTCTGGGTTTTCTTATGAAGTTGTCCTTGCCAGTGTGGGTTTAGGAGGTAACCTTATGTTAGGTGGGGTGCGGGCCCATCCCACCTCCTCCCATCTCTCTTCTGCGGGACTTTGGAGGGCCACTTGGTCAGGAACATGGTGGAAATAAAGCAGTTACAACCAAAGACCATGGTTGATGGGGCTACTTCTTTAGGGGACTGGGGTACCTTTCTGGCTGCAGCTTGTTTGTGGTCACCAGGTGACGCTGGGGAAGCAACTCCCTGGTCAGGGACCTCTTGGGACCTTGAAGGGGTTTGGTAGTGAGGCCTGACATGCCTGCGTCGTCTCTCTCTGATCTTGTTTGCACTGCTGTGGTCTTCCTGGATTCTCACATTATGGTCACCCCTGGCCAGTGCCCAGCCTGCCTGCCCTGCTGGCCCCACTCCCTGGTGCCTTCCCTGGTTGGCCCTCAGTACAACTGAGACACTGAGAAAAGGAAAAGAGTGGGAGTGGGAACTGGGCAGCGGCTTGCCCGGTCCCTCCCACTGGCCCAGCAGGTCTGGCCTGGATCCCTACTCTCTCTGCAGGCTCCCTGTACCTTCCAGCCTCTGTCAGTTTCCAGCCAGATCCACAAGCCTTTTAAAAATAGTTCCTGGATTCTTGCAATTTACACTGTTTTATGGCAGCTCCAAGATGCTGGCCTCACTTTAAAAACTGAGGGATCCTGGAAATTAACTGGCCCAAGGTCACACAGCTAGTGAACGGAGGGCTGAACCCGGGCTCGGGGCAAGCTGGTCTTTTCCCCATGGCCGCATTTGCTCCTGGATATCGGGTCTGGGGACACAGTCCCACAGAGGGGAAAAGGACCCGGGCATCCAGCGCAGGCAGGCAGGGAGGGGCCTGGAAGGACCTGGAGGGGCGCGAGCGGCCGGCCGGGGCGGGGCGGAGGCGGCGGGTGGCGGCGAGCGCTCCGCCACTGTCGGCTGGCGAGCCCTGGGAGCCAGAGGCGCGCAGCCCAGCCCGGGACGGAGCCTGGCGCCCAGCGGGTCTTGGGCTGGGCGCGGGGGCCCGCGGCACTCGCCCGCCAGGCCTCGCTGCGGGCGCTGGTCCGGCCGCGCCAGGGTCAGGCGCCCGCCGAGCTAGCAGCGAGCGCGCCAACGCGCCGGGGCCGTGGCGCCAGGACAGGCACCGCGCGGGAGGCGGCGGCGCGGGCTCTGGGCGCGGGCGCAGCGCCCCTTCCCCCCGGTGAGTGGCGGCCAGGGGCGCGCGGCGAGCGGGGGGCAACAACTTCGCCGCCAACTTGGGGCTGGACTCGGGCGCCGCGCGGGCAAGGACGGCGGCGGAGGCAGACGCGGGACGCCCGGGGAGAGTCCGACAGCGCAGGGAGCCAGGGAGGGGCGAGCGGGGGACGGGGACCCTAGGGAACGGGGCCTGGGGTTTGGACCCGGGCGGGCGGCGAGGAGGCGAGGTAGACAGGAAGGGAAGACAGCGGGCGCGAGGGAAGGACGCGGGCAACGAGCCCAAGACGTTCGTCCCCGGGGTCTCCGAGCCCTCCTCCCCTTCTCCTGGCATCGCGGTACCGGCGGGCAGGGGGTGGTGAGAGGAGCAGCGGAGTCCCCCAACTGTTGCTGCTGGAAACCTCTGGGGCCAGGAGCAGGGTGGGGGGCCAAGACTTGGGGCTGAGACTGGGTTCCCCCAGAGTGAGGGGGCTGGAGAGGGTGCGGACCCCAGAGGGTGAAGGAGGCCGTGGCAGCTCCAGGACCCCATTCCTCCGGTTTCCCCATGTCTATGGGGCACCTGCTGTGGCATCTACCTTTCAGCATCGAACCCTTCACGCCCTGTGAGTCCCTGAGGCCCTCCCCTCTCAGCTCTCCCTCCTCTCTCTGCTCTCAGGGAATCAGAGTGGGCTTCTGATGTGGTGGCATCTTCCAAAGACCAACCCTGATCCCTGGAGGGCTCGGGCTAGGAGAGCATAAAAGAAGCCGTGGCATAGAGGGGTCTGGGAGAGTCTAAGCAGGGCTGGCTGGGCCCTGACCGCAGCACCAGCCAGGTGCTTTGGTCCCCTGGGGCTTGCTGTCGACCAGGATCCCCGACGGCTGGGAGGGGAAGTCTGAGCTTCCTGATGCCAAAGGCTGTTGGTGCCTAAGCCTAGGAGGGCAGGGGCAGGACCTGTGAAGGCACAGGCACCTAGCAGCCTGCAAATTCCCAAAGGTGTGTGTGGCTACCCTTCTAAGGTCCTGCTGGGCCTGATGGTCATCCCATTTGTTCATCCCGGTCCCCAGCTCTGCTTGCTCAAGGACATTTGGCATTCAGTCCCCTAGCCCTTGGATGGTGGCCTCATCCTGACTCAGTCCCTGACCCTGGCCATGAGAAAATCAAGGAAAGGACCTCATTTGAAAAGGGTGCCATCGTACTGACTCTATTTCCAAACCCGTCCAGTGGCTCTGGATCTGTTCCTAAATTCGGAAGAATAAGAATGTGAAAGGGTGGGCAGGAAACCGGACTCCTGGGTTCGCTCCGGCCGGAGGGCGGCCTGGGCTGGGACCTGGCCCACAGACCGGTCTCCAGGCCTGCTCGCCACCCCCACCGTGGGGCTTGAGATGGACACCCAGCCTGGGACACTGGGCTATGGACCGTAAGGGCCAGGGACACCCACAAGGGGTAGAGGAGAGGCAGGGGGCGCCGAGTGCGTGGTGCCCAGTTTGGCCGCCAGGAGGCGTGGCGCGGGTCCCCGCGCCCAGAGTCACCGCTGCCGCCGCCGCATCGCGAGTGTCCTTGAGCCGCGGGTGACAGTGGCTCTCGCCGCTTGCGCCCCCTCCTCCCGCAGGGGCAGCCTGATGCCACGTTTCCTATGAATTATTTATCGCCGGCCTAAAAATACCCCGAACTTCACAGCCCGAGTGTAAGATTCCTGCCGAGGGGAGGGGGCGGGGTGCCCCCAGGGGCAGAGCGGGATCAGCCGGGAGCGGGGCAGTTAGTCTTGGAGCAGCCAGAACTAGGTGCCCCAACAGTGGAGGGACGGTCTCTCCTGGCGCCTGGGTTCAAGTTTTAACTGGGCAGAAGCGAGCCGGGGAGGGAGGGAGGGAAACCCGACGGCAACGGAGGGGCTTCTCCGCTGGGGCAGTGGGTCCAGTGGGCAGGGCCTCTCTCCCGGGAGGAATCAGCGCCGCGGGTGGGTGGGGCCACTCCGGGTCCAGAGCTCCAGACCTGGGAGAGGGGAAGCCATCAGTGTCTGCTGTGAGTGTGAGTGTGTGAGGGTGTGTGTGTGTGCGCGCGCGCGTGCACATCCTTGTCGGGAGCCTACCCGAGATATGGGGAGCCAGGAGAAAGGCAGGGATCTAGCATGTGAAAGCGCTCAGGCACTCCAGAGGACCAGCCACTGCCACCCTCTCCCCAGTGTTTTTAGGATACAAGGGTTCAGCAAACATTAGTGCTCCTTAAGAAAAGGAGTGAGACCCAGAGTGGGTGGGCAGGAGCCCTGTCTACCTGCTGCAGGGCAGGATGGAAGGGCCACTGCAGAGGCCAAGCTCAGAGCTCCCAACCCTGGAGAGGACCCAGAGGTTGTGTCTTCTCCCTCCGGGTGCAGAGTCTGATGGATCAAGACAGGCAGGCGCTGGCAGGAGCCAGATTTGGATTGGGCTTTGAAAGACAGTAGAATTTTGTCAAGAAGAGGACACTCCAGCCCAGGAAACGGCAGGAACCAGGACTTGGAGATGAGGACAGTGTGGGCCATCGCCACTGGACTGGCAGGGTTGGGGGTCCATGAAGGGGAAGACAGTGGATTGGGGTCAGGGTGTGGAGGACTATGCCTGAGACTAAGGTGTTTGGACTTCATTTGTGGGCAGCAGGAAACAGTTGTCCTGCTGAAGAGGCACACAGGGGCCAGAGGAGAGTTTTGGCAGCCCAGTGGGACAGGCAGGTGGGTGGGAGGGAGGTGGAGAGGAGAGGTGGGAGGCTGGAGGAGGAGTGGCTGGGCTCGTGCCTGCATGCCACCTGGTGAGGAGACTGGAGCCTGGCCTGCTTGGATCTGTCTGCCCATTGCTTTGTGGGACGCAGAGAGTTGCTTGATGCCAGCCATCCTCATTGGAGACCCTCTGGCCAGAGGCACAGCCTCCGTCCACTTCACCTTCTCTCTGTCCCCCCTGGGGGGTCATCTTTGCATTGGAGAGAGGCTCTGGGGGCAGAGCCCCTTTAGGGTTAGGGGAGGACCTGAGCCCTTTATATAGATTACACTGTCTGAAAGGAATAAACGGAAGCCACAGGTGTAATTTTAAAATTGCTTAATAGCCACATTTTTAAAAGTAAGAAGAGACAGGTGAAATTAATTTTAATAGTATATTTTGTGTAATTCAATTATCCAAAATGATATTTCAACATGTAATCAATATAAGACTATTAATGAGATGGTCTGCATTTTTTCACAGTGTCCAGTACACAGTGTGTATTTCACGCTGACAGCTTGCCTGGGTTTGAGTGAGAAACCTTTCAGTACTCTGTAGTTGCTTGTGGCTGGGAATACTATACTGGCCAGCACAGATTGAGGACTGAGAGCTCATCTTGGGGAGGTGGAAGTGTCAGGAGGCTTGGGGCTTCTTGAGGGCAGGGAACCTGTAGGGACTAGAGGCGTGGGCAGAAATGAGCACACTGGCCTTGTTAATAAGCAGTGAGCATGACAGTGCCTTATTTTGTTTTATGGTACCGGGGATGGAACGCAGGGCTTTGCACAAGCTAGGCAAGTTCTCCACCTCTGAGCTCCATCCCCAGCCCATGACAGTGCCCTTTGCTATCAGGATTTTGCAATCCCAGGTTCATATTAGCTTTGGCTACTGCTAGTGATGCAGGATGCCATCCCAGACTCAAACAGGTCTCTAGACTGACATTTTTGTCAGTGTACCAGGAAACCATACACATGGGAGATTTCAAGGGCACAAACATGAATACATTTTCCCTCCCCTGTCCCAAATCATATCTTCTCAGCCTGAAATTCTAGCACGTGGTGTTTTAGCTTAAAGCTCTGACTGTCGTTGAACTACATCTCCCTTGGGAATGATAGTGCTTTGATCTATTATCGGTCCCTTTTACCTTCATGTGCATGAGCTCAGGATCCTCAGCTCAGAGAAGGTCTTGCTGGGGAAGGCAGAGAGCTTGAGGAGAGCAGGGAGGGCAGGTATGGTAGGAAGAGAAATAAGTTTAGAAAAAAGAGGTTGGCAGTGCCAATAGCAGACTTCTTGCTGATTCTGCAGATTTGACTGAGTTCCTGGAGGGCAGGGTCCACCTCTTACCCATATTGAAATTCTACCACTCGGTGTGTAGCACATAGAAGGTGCTCAGGACACATGTGCCATGTCACATTTCTGAATTAAAGAGTCCCTTTGTGGTCTCCATTGGAGTGTCTGTTTAGCAAATCTGGGGAGAAGGGGTTTCCAGAATGTTCCCTGGTGGTCCTTGTACTTCTCTTCCATCCGTCTCCCTTTGAGAGAGCTAGAGGCCCAGGCAAGCCCTCGTGCCTGTGCTGTGTGACAAACTAGACGTTGGACAAAAGGAAGAGAGAAACTCGGTGGTGGGCAGGCAGCAGGTTGCCCTGTAAGACAGCTAGAGCCTGTGCAGCCCTGTTCTCAAGCCCCAGCCCTGAAGGATATCTGACCAATGCGTGGTTTCTGGCAAGGGTGTTTGCAATAGGTTGGGGTTTTTGTTTTTTTCCTGCATTTTTGTTACAAAGATGTGCAGTTTCTGTAGGGGGCTAGAACCGCAGGCCCACCGTCATCACCCTTCGGCACCCCTGTTGAGTAGCAGGTGTGCGTGTCAGGCCCTTGGGTTAGGTGAAGAAGGCCCTGCCTTCATACCCATGGTATCCTGAGAAGCAGTTTGTGTGTAAAATGCCTTGGGGTCTCAGGTGCCCCTGCCCTGAGTGGTTAGTGCTGCCACACTCCTTTTGGGGAGAGCTGCTCCCAACTGAACCCACAGAGGAAAGGGTAGTGATAATGTCCGATGTCCAGGAGGAGGGGTCTCCAGGCAGAGCCACACAGGGGCGGGCCCTGGGGCTGGCTCCAAGGAAGCAGGACTCCGAGCAATTGCATAGCATGTTGAGAGACAGATGGAAGATCCAGCTGGGGCTTCAGGTTGGACTGGAGTGGGACCTGGAGGTGTCACAGAGCTGCCTGTCTTGACCCAGTTGCGGGGCTCTCATACGATATGGTTGCTAGTGCTAGCCAATAGTGTATTATGTGTATTATCACCTGTAAGCGCTCACTGTTGTGATTAGCTCAGGCAAGAAAACAGGGCTCAGTGAGGCTAAGTGATTTCTTCAAGATCACACAGCTAGTAAGTGGTAGAAGTGGGACTTGAACACTGGTCTGTCTGATTCAGATCCATGTGCTGAACACCAGACTAGCATTTTTAGTGCACCTTGCTAGTGCAGAGCGCACCGGGCTGGGGTTTAGAAGGCCTGTAAGGGGCTGGAACGGCAGGCCTGCCCTCATCACCCCTTGGCTCTCCCTGTTCAGAGTTGTCAGGGAAATGATGGAGGGGGAGGAGCCGGTGGAGCTGAGCCCGTTGGGCAGCTGCAGGGGGAGCTCTGTCAGAGGCTTCCTGGGACTCACATTAGTCTCTGCAGCTGGCTCTTGGTCCCAATCCAAAATGACCATGGGGAGCAGGGAGTCCTTTCTCACCAGGGGTGTTGTTCAGTGGTAGAATGGAGGGTGACAAGTCCCTGTCCTGGCTCCTGTTCTAGCCCTGTCCCTCTGGGGATGCCCAGCTAACTGCTGTCTCTTTCTCTGTGTCTGTCTGTGTCTGTATGTCTGTACCTCTCTTTATGGAGGGAGGTGCCCCCTCTTCTCTTTCCTTCTTTGGATGTGTCCTCTGACCCTCACGTCCTGTCTGTCCATCTGCCTCTCTCTGTGCCTGTCCTAGTCTCTCCGCAGGAGCCTCTGGTGGAATATGGGTGGGGCCCTGGGGCCGGCCCTGCTGCTCACCTCACTCCTTGGTGCCTGGGCAGGGTCCAGCTTGGGGCAGGGCCAGCAGGCCATGACAGTGGCCGTGGTGTTTGGCAGCTCAGAGCCGCTGCAGGCCCAGGCTCGTGCCCGCCTCACTCCCCAGAGCTTCTTGGACCTGCCTCTGGAGATCCAGCCGCTCACCGTGGGGGTCAACAACACCAACCCCAGAAGCCTCCTCACCCAGATCTGTGGGCTCCTGGGTGCTGCCCGTGTCCACGGCATCGTCTTTGAGGACAATGTGGGCACCGAGGCAGTGGCCCAGCTCCTGGACTTCGTCTCCTCTCAGACTCACGTGCCCATCCTCAGCATCAGCGGGGGCTCCACTGTGGTCCTCACCCCCAAGGTGCCGTCTAATCTCATGTGCCTTCCTCCCTTCCAGGATGGGACTGGGAACCAGGGCTGAATCTGGAGTGGGAAGGAGCAAAGACCTAGGAAGCTTGGAACTGGGTGGGACTGGCAGGGAGGTGGCTGCACGTGTGTCTTAGGGGAGCGGGGAGATCCTGGAAGGATATTCCCACGTTCCAGAAGAACAACTTTCTGGGCTGCTGTCCCATTTGTGTCTGGATGAAGGGTGAGCAGGTGGCCAGCTTTGTCTGGTGTGGTGGTCAGACCTGCCTGCCTCTTCTCTGCTTCTCCAGCCCTCCTCTGTCTGGGTCCAGATGGAGGGGGGATGGAGGGCAGGGACCCACTGGGGATGAGATCTGATGAAATGAAACACCCGCTGGGCAATTGAAGTTACCCTCAGGGGACAGCACTTTAGGGGGCAGGTCACTGTCCAGGCATGGGGGAAGGAGAAACAACCCTGCCCTCACAAATGGCTCTGTCCTTGCAGTTGCCTGGGGAGAACATGTAAGCACACGTGCATCTGCAGTCCCTAACGAGGACAGCGTTCTGGAGAAAAAACACAGGATACCGTGAGGGAGGCTCATGCGGCCCCTATTTGAACAGTGTTGGCCAGGGAAGGTCCCTCAGAAAGTGATGTCCACACTGAGACTTGGAGGCTAAGGGGAAGTTGGTAGGGGAGGGTGAGGTGCCCAGAGAGTCCCAGTCACAGGGGTGGAGGTGAAGCTTGGGGCTTTGGAGGAGCAGAGAGAAGCCTGGAGGAGGAGAGGTCCCGGCCACGAAGGCTGACACTTGGCTGTACTGTGCCAAGGGAAGAGGCTGATCTGATCTGCCTTTATTTTATATTATGGAGAATTTTGAGCATACACATGAGTGTAATGAATCCTCATCCACCTCTCACCCACCTTGGCCAGCCCACCCCTTTCTCTCTCCCACTCAGTCTCCCTCTTCTGGGTTAAAGTGAAGCAAAGCCCAGACAGCCCATGATTCCACCTATAAATGTGTTGATATGTATCTCTAGCAGATAAGGGCTTTAAAAAAATAAAACTACCATCCATTATCATGTCTAAAAAATAATAAAAGTTCCTTAACATCATCAAATATCCAGCCAGTGTTCGCATCTCCCCATTGTCTCATAAATGTCATAAATGTTTATTTTTAAGTCTGTCTGCTTGAATCAGAAGCCAAATTGGGTTCACACGTGGGGATTGGTAGGTATGGCTTCTAAATCTCAGCCTCTAGACTCCTCCTTTCTCTCTCCCTCTCCCTTTTAATTGCAAGTCTGGGGAGAAAAAAAGAAAGAAAGAAATCTGGGTTGCTTGGCCTGTAGAGTTTCCCTGTTTGCTTTTCAAAAATATTGGGACTGTGGCAGTGTGCTGAAATCTCCGCGGGGCTAGAGTGGCCAAGGAAGACTACCTGTTAGGAGGGTGCTGCACTAGCCCAGGCTGCCAGCCACCAGTGCCTTGGGCTTTCTTGGTGACAGAGGCAGTGGGAAGGAGGAAGGTTCTCGCCTCCTGGGAGGATGGTGTTTTCCTAGTTGTCTCTGCCCTCCCCCTCCGGCATCAGCTCTCAGGATGGTGGTTCAAAGCCCACACAGTGTTTGCAAAACAAAACAAAACAAAACAAAAACAGAGATAACCAGCGTCGCACCTTTGAGATTCAGATTCAGTTGTTCTGGGACAACGCTTCTCACAATAGCTGGCTCAAGAAAAACCATAAGAGCGTGTTAAATATACAGATTCTAGGCGTCATCCCTGAAGATTCTGATCCAGTCAGTGTGGGGTGCGGCCCGAGAATCTACATTTCTAACAAGCTCCCAGGTGGTGCTGGTGTGTGGTCTAGTATGGTCGGGTGGGGGCCCTAGGCATGCGCGTTTCACGAAGCTCCCCTTTTGATCCCAGGGGCAGCGGGGTTAGGAGCCACTTGGGGCCTTAGAGAAGGCTATGATCAGGAGCAGAAGGAGGGGCCCGAGTGGGTGGGGAAAGGGCGCGAGGCGGGGCCCCGTCCGCCCCGCCCCCGCTCAGGCCCCGCCCCGTCCCCAGGAGCCGGGCTCCGCCTTCCTGCAGCTGGGCGTGTCGCTGGAGCAGCAGCTGCAGGTGCTGTTCAAGGTGCTAGAGGAGTACGACTGGAGCGCGTTCGCCGTCATCACCAGCCTGCACCCGGGCCACGCGCTCTTCCTCGAGGGCGTGCGCGCCGTCGCCGACGCCAGCTACCTGAGCTGGCGGCTGCTGGAGGTGCTCACGCTGGAGCTGGGCCCCGGCGGGCCGCGCGCGCGCACCCAGCGCCTGCTGCGCCAGCTCGACGCGCCGGTGCTGGTGGCGTACTGTTCGCGCGAGGAGGCAGAGGTGCTCTTCGCCGAGGCGGCGCAGGCCGGCCTCGTGGGGCCCGGCCACGTGTGGCTGGTGCCCAACCTGGCACTGGGCAGCACCGATGCACCCCCTGCCGCCTTCCCTGTGGGCCTCATCAGCGTCGTCACCGAGAGCTGGCGCCTCAGCCTGCGCCAGAAGGTCCGCGACGGCGTGGCCATCCTGGCCCTGGGTGCCCACGGCTACCTGCGCCAGCACGGCGCCCTGCCTGCACCGGCTGGGGACTGCCGCAGCCACCCCGGACCTGTCAGCCCTGCCCGGGAAGCCTTCTACAGGTGGGCACCTGCCCAGGCATGGGGATGAGGGGTGGGGCACTTCAGGGAACCTGGGTGGCAGTGAGCTTGGGCTCGCTGGTTCTATTTCCCATTAGCTCTGTGCTCTAGGGCCAAGTTACCTCGCTTCTCTGGGCCCAAGTGTCCTCATCTGAGAAAACAGCAGGTGTCAGGGTGTGTCCAGGTGTTACAGGAAAATACAACAGTAAGCAGAGCAGAGTGGCGCTTGTTCGTAATCTCAGCTGCTGGAGAGGCCTCTGCTGGAGAGGCTTCCGCAGGAGGCTCGGGGGAGGCTGACAAGTTCGAGGTCAGCCTGGGCAATTTAGCCAGACGCTGTCTCAAAATTTAAAAAAAAAATTTTTTTAAAGGCTGGGGATGCAGCTCAGTGGTAAAACACCTTTTGGTTTGTTCACCCCTACCCCATACCAAACCCAAAACCCCCAAACAACCCAAAACTACACACAGAACAATCACACAACAAATGTCTAACTGTCTTCTGTTGGTGGTGGTGAGGCAGGAATAGGACCAGGGATGGGTTGGGCAGAACCACAGGCTGGGGGATGGGGACACCCTGGCATCTCTTCCCTGTTACAGGCACTTACTGAATGTCACCTGGGAAGGTCGAGACTTCTCCTTCAGCCCTGGTGGGTACCTGGTCCAGCCCACCATGGTTGTGATTGCCCTGAATCGGCACCGCCTCTGGGAGATGGTGAGAAGGGGGTGAGCCCAGGGGCCCTTGGTCTCTTCTCATTTTGAGAGCCCAGTCCCTGTCAAGTCCACAGCTGAGCAGAGTCCCTTCTGTCTCTCCTATAGCCCCCCATCTTTCTGGTCTCAGCTGGGACCTCCTACGCTAGGAGACCTTCCAGGTTCCCTAGACCCTGCTCTGGGCTCCATGATATGCTGGCTTCCCTCCACTACAAAACTTATCAAGCACTTGGATCATACAGTCCTGCCCCTACATCTGTGCCTGCCAGGCAGATGTGCAAACAAATAGAATACAGAGGCATCCATGCGGAGTAGAGCCATGGGCAAACCAGAATAGAAGTGAAGAGGAGGAGCAGAGGCTACTTCTGCCTTTGAAAGAGGAGAGGAGGGAAGACAGGATGTTTGAGGTGGGCCTGCAGGTTGGGCAGAAGCCCACCCGGAGGAGGTCTAGCCTGGTATAGGCAGAAGGGCGTTTTTAAGTGATATGGCAGGTATCTTTGGGGGTATGGAGACTGAGGAAGCAGGGTGGGGTGATGGGATATGTGTGAAGGTCCTTGAGTGACAGTTGAGGAAGGGAAGGGGACTGAACATTGTGAGACAGGGTCGGCCTGGGCCTTGGAAGGATGCCATGGGTGGCAGCAGCGTGGAGGCTGCATTGGCCAGCACAGGGACCAGGGCCAGGGGAGGCTGGAGGGGCCTGCCCTCTGGTCCATGCTTAGCCCCTGGCCCTATCTCTCCTGTTCTCCAAATGCTTCTGCCCCAGGCCTCCCTCTGTCTGCCCCAGATGCCCCTAGAAGAGGGGGATTCTTGGCCCTGGGAGGCTGCAATCAGAGGTGCCACCTAGAGGGTGGGTGTAGTGGGGTTGGAGGTCCTGGACTGAAGCTGGTGGTCCTCCACAGGTGGGGCGTTGGGATCATGGCGTCCTCTATATGAAATACCCAGTGTGGCCTCGCTATAGTGCCTCCCTGCAGCCTGTGGTGGACAGCCGGCATCTGACGGTGGCCACGCTGGAAGAGCGGCCCTTTGTCATCGTGGAGAGCCCTGACCCTGGCACAGGGGGCTGTGTACCCAACACTGTGCCCTGCCGCAAGCAAAGCAACCACACCTTCAGGTCAGTGGTTGCGTGCCTTAGGTCTGGGTGTGGGGAGGGGTCTGCAGCCCGGGTGGGGTGGAGCCGCCTGAGTTGACTCCTGGTGGTCTCCTGCGGTGGCGGCTGTAGCAGCGGTGATGCGGCCCCCTACACCAAGCTCTGCTGCAAGGGCTTCTGCATCGATATCCTCAAGAAGCTAGCCAAAGTGGTCAAGTTCTCCTACGACCTGTACCTGGTGACCAATGGCAAACATGGCAAGAGGGTGCGCGGCGTGTGGAACGGCATGATCGGGGAGGTAGGCTGGCCCCCAGCCCCACCCCGGGGCCCTCCCCACCTACAGCCAGCCTCCATGCATCTCTCAGTCACCCCTGGGTTGTCACAATGATGTGTGTGGCCATCGCTGAAGGTTGAGCTCTGGGGACCCCAGGCAGGACCAGAGGACCCCGCTGGTGGGGGCCAGGGCAGGGCCTGGGGAGAATGCTCCAGTCCTTGGGAGCCCCTTCTTCAGGCCCCTCATGGCCTCAGGTGTACTACAAGCGAGCAGACATGGCCATCGGCTCCCTCACCATCAACGAGGAGCGCTCGGAGATTGTGGACTTCTCTGTGCCCTTCGTGGAGACGGGCATCAGCGTGATGGTGGCTCGCAGCAATGGCACTGTCTCCCCCTCGGCCTTCCTGGGTGAGGCTTGGGTGGGCAGGAGTGGCTCTGGGGCAGAAGGGCCCACGGGCTGTGTGTGTCATGGCGGAGATGGGACATTTGGGGTGGGAGCGCAGCTTCCTTGGGTGTCTGGAATGGACAGGAGGGGAGTGACGTTGATGTTGTGGGTGGGGACAGGGAGAATGGGCTAGATGATGTGCCATCGTGAGGGGCAGGAAGCCATGGCCTCGTGGGGAGTGGGAAGAGAGGCCAGCTTCTCACTTTTCAGGCAGCCGCACTCTGCCAGGTCAGGGGCAGGAAGCCATGGCCTCGTAGGGAGTGGGAGGAGAGGCCAGCTTCTCACTCTTCAGGCAGCCCCACTGTGCCAGGTCCCACTAGGTGCCCAGGATGCAGCCCTGGTCCTGGCCTTCCTGAGCGTCCAGTCAGGCACAGAGAGCTGTGGGGACAGGCAGGCTGCTGAGGAGGGGCTGAGAGGTGTCCTGAGGGGCTAAGCAGGAGTGAGATCCCAGCTCTGCCCTTCCTGCTGGGAGGTCTTAGGCAAGTCACTGAACCTCTCTCAGTGGGTTCCTTAGGCACACGGAGGGGAACAAATCCGACTTCCTAGCAGCGTCTTCACAGCAAAAGGTACTCGTGGGGGTAATGGTTGCTTTTCAAGGAGGCTGAGACCTGGGTCCTTGTCTCCAGTTCCCTGGGCCTTGGTTTCCAAGTCAGTAGAATGAGGAATGAGACTTGGCCTCGGGGACTCTGATTCCAGGTAGATAGATCGGGTCATTCCTGCTGGGCCAGGCAGGGGATGTGAGGTCAAAGGAAGGCTCCCAAGTGGGGACAGAGGGAAGAGAGGAGACTGACCTCCCTTGGGGGTCTTTCCTGGGACTGCTGCTCAGAGGGTTAGAGGTCACCTTGGCTCCACCCACAGGGATGGTGGGCCCCTGATTTGACCAAATGGACCCACCGATCTCCACCAGGTGCTGCTGGGCTGAAGGGGGCAGTGCTGAGGTCTGAGCGGCCTCCCTCTGTCTTCAGAGCCCTACAGCCCCGCAGTGTGGGTGATGATGTTTGTCATGTGCCTCACGGTGGTGGCCATCACTGTCTTCATGTTCGAGTACTTCAGCCCTGTCAGCTACAACCAGAACCTCACCAAGGGCAAGAGTAAGCTGTCTGTCTCCTGGGCCTGGGGGAAGAGGGTGGACAGTGATGGGGTCCAGGCCTGGGCTGAGTCAGAAGCCGTTTGGTGGTGGACAAGAAGAGTCCCAGCATCCATCCTCCTCCCCAGAGCCCGGGGGCCCGTCCTTCACCATCGGCAAGTCTGTGTGGCTGCTGTGGGCACTGGTCTTCAACAACTCCGTGCCCATCGAGAACCCCCGGGGCACCACCAGCAAGATCATGGTGCTGGTGTGGGCCTTCTTCGCCGTCATCTTCCTTGCAAGCTACACTGCAAACCTGGCCGCCTTCATGATCCAGGAGCAGTACATCGACACTGTGTCAGGCCTCAGTGATAAGAAGGTTCTGGGGCCACGGCCAGTGGTGGTGGTGGTGGGGCCACCAAGGGTGGGAACAGGCCTTGGGTGGGTGGATACAGGATGATCCAAGTGTGGGGAATTTGAACTGGAGGCTGGAGAAGGACAAGGTGGGGTAGTGAGGCGGGGTGGAAATGGGCAGTGACCATTCAAGTTCACTGGTCGAGTGGCCTTGGGTAAGTCTCACCCCATCTTGGGCCTCAGATTCTCCATTTGTAAAATACACATGCAGCCTGGACTATGTCCAAGGTCCTTCTGCTCTGGCTATGCAAGTCCAGACTATGGGGCTGGGCTCTGGGGCTGGGATTTGGAGTTCTGGTGCCTAGAATTTTGGATTAAGTGGTCCAGATGGCTGCTGTCCTCTGCCTGCAGTTTCAGCGGCCTCAGGATCAGTACCCACCCTTCCGCTTTGGCACAGTGCCCAATGGAAGCACAGAGCGGAATATCCGCAGCAACTACCGCGACATGCACACCCACATGGTCAAGTTCAACCAGCGCTCAGTGGAGGATGCGCTCACCAGCCTCAAGATGGGGTGGGTACACTGCCCTGCACTCATCCTGTCTCCAGCCACATGTCTCCCCAGTAACCAGTCTTAGTTCCATCCCTTCCTGAGAGACCCAAGGTGGGGACAGTGGGGCTGGGTTGTCCTGCAGGGCTTCTGGGAAAGGGGGGAAGGGTCTTGGGGCAGAGTGGAGCTTGCATGAAAATGGATGCCCACCACGTGTTCCAGAAATGCAGTTGTGTTGCTGACCAGAGTTCAGCCTTGGCCTGACATGGTGGTTGTGACTTTCTCTGGGTCTTAGGGACATGGAGAGATTGGGTAGGGGAGGGGGCATGTCCTCTGAGGACAGAGTTCCCAGGCTTCTCTGAGGAGAAGGGTGGGAGTGGTCCTTGCAAAGACAAAAGATAGGGCTCTGCCCACTTGTCCCTCCCTGGTGGGGCCCAACAAGTTCTTGTGTTCAGACCCCTGCCGGGGAGTTCAGTATCCCCTGTTCAATACTCCCCACCTACCTGCATGGTCCCTGGCCCTGAGGGCTCAGCCTGTCTCTAGGAAGCTGGACGCCTTCATCTATGATGCCGCTGTCCTCAACTACATGGCGGGCAAGGATGAGGGCTGCAAGCTGGTCACCATTGGATCTGGCAAAGTCTTTGCTACCACTGGCTATGGCATCGCCATGCAGAAGGACTCCCACTGGAAGCGGGCCATAGACCTGGCACTCCTGCAGTTCCTGGGGGATGGTGGGTGCTGCCACTGCTGGGGGCTGGGATGGTTCCAGGGTAGTCTCCACCACCACTTTGTGTGCCCACAGCCTGTGGGAAGGAAGAGGCTCTGGGGTGAGGTTGGGGCAGTGGGGGAGCAGGTATTAGGAGCAGCTGGATGAAGACCTGGGGAAGGGATGGGCTTGTAGGAGGGAGCAAGAACCAGCACTGGGGAGTTCCCAAAGGGCAGGATGACAGAGAAGGTGTCAGGCCACACAGGAGTTTGCAGGTGACTGAACTTTCTTTTTCCCCAGGACCCCTCCCATGATCTTTCCCAGATGAGCACCTCCTGTGCAGTTTGGTCTCCCCATTTCCATCTTGAGATTACCTAGGGTAGTCCAGAACCAGGGCCTAGGCTGGCTTTGGCAGTGGGGGCTCACATGAGCCTGCCCTAACCCCAGGGAGAGCGCTGAGTTTAGAGGAGCCCCATCCTTATTAGAAAATGCTCTAATTATTGTATGGTGCTTGTGGTCTCTGAGGGGCCCAGCTCCATGCTCTGTATGCAGAGGGTAAAGTATATGATGACGAGTGAACAATAAACGAAGGGATGCTAAACTTTACCCAACCAACAGCCTTTCCTGAGCACGTGGGTGCCCTTTGCTGGGGGTGAGCTGGTGGCCCCCAGCCTCTGCTTTGCTTTCCTTTTTTTTGGCTGACACTGTCCCCATCCCACTTGAATGGTCCCACTTGAGAAACAAGGGGGTGGTACCCTGTCCCCAGACCCCTCTTCCATCCAGGCTTGGGTTGAGTGTTGTTAGGGGGTCCATTATGGGTTGCTTCCTGAGCTTGGTATGTCCCCTTTCCTAGGAGAGACACAGAAACTGGAGACAGTGTGGCTCTCGGGGATCTGCCATAATGAGAAGAATGAGGTGATGAGCAGCAAGCTGGACATTGACAATATGGCTGGGGTCTTCTACATGCTGCTGGTGGCCATGGGGCTGGCCCTACTGGTCTTCGCCTGGGAACACTTGGTCTACTGGAAGCTGCGTCACTCTGTGCCCAACACATCCCAGCTGGACTTCCTGCTGGCCTTCAGCAGGGTATGTGCCTGGGGGTACTAAATAACCACATAAGTCAGTGCCCACCGTGACCCCGTATACAGATGTAAAAGCCGAGGTCCTGGGCGGTGGCCGGCTTGCCTGCCCCACTGGGGTTGGAATTCTCATGAGCCATTTACAGGATAGTGTGATTAGGAGAATTGGCTTCTGTAGGCTCAGTCATTCTGTAGGTTCCTGTTGGGCTGGATTCTCTGCATGGCACTGTCAGGGATAGGGGACAGGCAGCCTTGGGCTTTCCTGGCTTCTGCACCGGTATTCTGGCCATGAGACCCCAGTGGCAATTCATGTGAAAAGCAGCACAGAGCCTGGCACACAACAGCTGCTTCTGGGACTTGAAGGCCATCAGGCTTGGGGCAGGGCAGGGACGGTGGAGGCTCCTCACCGAGAGGAGGGCGCCGCTCACAGCCCGTCCTTCCTCCCGCCCAGGGCATCTACAGCTGCTTCAGCGGGGTGCAGAGCCTGGCCAGCCCGGCACGGCCGCCCAGCCCAGACCTCACGGCCGACTCAGCCCAGGCCAGCGTGCTCAAGATGCTGCAGGCAGCGCGCGACATGGTGACCACGGCGGACGTGAGCAGCTCCCTGGACCGCGCCACGCGCACCATCGAGAGCTGGGGCAGCAGCCGCCGCGCGCCGCCGCCCGCCTGCCCGGGGCCCAGCCCGCGACCGCAGCCTCCCGGGCCGTCCCCCGAGCCGACCCACAGGGGCTGGGGGCCGCCGGGCGGGGGCCGCGCCGCGCTGGTCCGCAGGGCCCCGCAGCCCTCCGGCCGCCCGCCCACGCCCCGGCCGCCCCTGCTCGACGTCTCCCGGGTGTCGGACCCACCTGCCTGGGAGGCGCGGTGGCGGGTCTGGGCCGGGCACCGCGGGCGGCACCTCTCGGCCTCCGAGCGGCGCGCGCTTCCAGAGCGCCCCCTGTCCCCTGCGCACTGTCACTACAGCTCTTTCCCTCGAGCCGACCGGTCCGGACGCCCCTTCCTGCCTCTCTTCCCGGAGTCCCCGGAGCCCGATGACCTGCCGCTACTCGGGCCGGAGCAGCTGGCCCAGCGGGAAGCCCTGCTGCGCGCGGCCTGGGCCCGGAGTCCGCGCCCGCGCCACGCTTCTCTGCCCAGCTCGGTGGCCGAGGCCTTCGCTCGGCCCGGCTTGCTGCCTGCCAGGTACACCGGCCACGCTTGCTCCTGTCCTAACAGTCGGCTGGCCTGCAGGCGCTTGGTGCAGGCACAGTCCATGCGGTTGCCCTCCTACCCGGAGGCCTGCAGGGAGGGCGAGCCAGCAGGGCTCCTCGCCTGGCAGCCCAGACAGCACGTCTGCCTGCACGCCCATGCCCACGTGCCATTTTGCTGGGGGGCTGTCTGCCCTCACCTTCCTCCCTGTGCCAGTCATAGCCCTTGGCTTCCTGGGGCTTGGGGGCCTCCAGTGCACAGGGGCAGGACCCTGGGACTGAGCACGGGCTACAGGGACACTGGGGTGCTGGAAGAGGTCAGCAGGGGAGCCTGTGGGACCAAAGGCTTGCAGAGACCCTGCACCTGGAGGCGGATCTCCAGCCTGGAGTCGGAAGTGTGAGGTGCAGGCAGTTCTGGTTCCTGTTGGGCTGGATTCTCTGCATGGCACTGTCAGGGATAGGGGACAGGCAGCCTTGGGCTTTCCTGGCTTCTGCACCGGTATTCTGGCCGTGAGACCCCAGTGGCAAACAGTTCTTCCATGGCCAGCTCAGTGACCTCGGCAGGCTTCGGCTGTACCCTCATCATGCAAAATCCTGTCCATCCAGCGAGACTCACAGGGAGCAGAGCCGTAGGCCCCCTGAGGGTGTCTGCCCTGGTGTTTGTCTGGTCCTGGTCATGGCTGCTGTGGCCTTGCGTGGGGGCATGGGGGCTGCACCTGGGGGTAGGGCAGGGCCATCTGGCTCCTTGCTCCACCGACTAGAGTTTCTGAGCATCGGGACATTAAACCAGACTTTTACAACATACTGTGCCTGGCTGCTCATTCTGCATCCTGGAAGGGACATCACAACCTGTAGGCAATGGGAGCACCGTGGGAATATCCCAGGGAGGGTGTCCTCCTGGAGCAGGTGGGCAGCTCGCTCTGGGGCAGTCTTAAGAGTGTCTGGGGAGCATGTGGGGAGGAGGTGAGGCTGGGGGATGGGCTCCAGGCCACAGAAGCCACTTGGTATTCAGTGCCAGCTCAATCTACCCTCGTGCTGGATGTGACAAATGTGCTCAGCATGGGGCTCTGGTGGTGATGAATGGAGTTCAATCTTCAGTCTCCTTGAAAAGGGAGGCTCATCCCAGGGACTGCAGGTGTCTCACCCTGACAGGGACCACCTGGGCACCTGACATTGTCAGGGTGGAAAGATTGTGGAAGTTCTGCCGGGAGCCCGCCAGACTTGCCTGGGCTCTTGGCTGGCTGCATTTGCTCTGTGGGCCCTGGAAGCCTGACCTGGCTGCATCCGGGGTCAGGTGAGACTCAGTCTCCCAGGTGCCAGGACTTCTCAGGTGGGAGAATTCATCTGCTACATCTTCCCTCTGGGGCTCTCAGCCAACCTTTCTCCATCACACTATTTGCCCTGGGCCATGTGCAAAGATGGCTCTTGTTGTAGTCTTTGGCGTTTTCGCATTTGCAACCACACCCTCCCCCCATCCCAATGATTGAAGCCAGCAAGGATTCCACAAACATGGTGGGCACTATCCATTCCACAAATACGGTAGGCACTATCAATTCTGTCAGACCCTTTCCTGGTTGTCCTTAACAGATTGAGTGGAGGCCAGGCAGGTATTAAGTTCACCTGACAGAGAGGCACTGACCCTCCTGGCTCCCTTCCTGTCTGCCCAGTGCCCTCCCCCACAGCTGGTACCCAGGAAGCAGGGTTCCCTTTTCACTCTCCAAGGAGGCCTAGGTAGAGGCCATGAGAATTGACCTTTTGGTTTGGTTTTAGAGGTAGGAGCATTTGAGATAGTAGGGTGGGGTACACTTCCATTTGTGGCTAGAGTCTGTACACCCCAAGAATAGGTGGCTCCCATGCATGATGGTTAAGTTCACCTTCTCTGCCCTATGGATGTTCATGGGCTGGAGTCAGAATCAGACAGGTAAGGAGTGTGCGTCTAGGTGAGTGCTCTGGAAGGGAGCTTGGCCTTGGTCAAAGCCATGGTAGAGACGGTTAACTATTGGCTACCAATCCCTGGGTGGGACCTCACATTTTCCCTGAGTCGGGATCCGGTGCAGCCCTGGGGGAGGCTGTGGCAGTGGGGCCAGGAGCAGGGTGAGGCCAGGCTTCTGTTCACTGCCCAAGATCATTAATAACCAAGGACTGGAAAGATAATTAAGAGCCAAATGTGGAGCCGAGCCTGCTGTTGGCTGGGAGGAGGGGCCACTGCTGCTCACCAGGCCGGCCGCTGGCTGCCCTGTTCCATCTAGGAATGTAGGGAGTGGGGGACGTGAGTCTCTGGGGAAGGGGATATGGTTCAGAGCTGGTGTGGCCTGGCTTCCAGCTCAGAGGGGGAGTGCCCTGCCTCTCCAAGTGGAGGCAGAAAGCCTGGGGGTGGGGTGGAGAGGGGAGGAAGCCAGGCCTTGGATGTGAAAGCATTCTAAACCCGGGCCCCACGGCCCCATGGCTCAGACACCCAAATGCTGTTTTTCTGTTTGGTAGGACAGAAGAAGAGAGAGGTCCAGCCACTAGGCACAGTAGGGAATCTTAGTCTGACCCGGTCCCCTCCTGCTGTTTTTCCCTTGGTCTTTAGCCCAATGCTCACATCTACCTTGGCTTTTTCTGGGGAGACAGGGAGGGTGGGGGGAGGCAAAGTTCACAGAAGGATTGGCATGTCCCAGGCCAGGATCCTCCAGCCTTGCCTGCCTTGCTTTTTGAAAGGGGAGGTGTCCAAGTCTCCCAGAGGATCAGGGAACCAAAGCCAATCCCTTTCCCCAAGTCCTCTAGACCCTAAAGAACCATTTCCTGATTGTGTCCTGCAGACAACTGCCATCACACGCCCGCTGCCTCTTTAGAAGACTATTCAGACCAATTAGACATCTGAAGTCTTAAAGGAGTCCCGGGTCTTGGGCTGTAAGTGCAGTTACGGCTGGTGAGTGAGGACAGAGGTCACTGGGCATCAGTAAACAGCAGCTTTATTGAGCACGTCTGTGGTAAGCACTGGGCTCAGTCCTTTATTTTCCACGACTCGTCAGTCACATAGGTAGTTACCCTACTTTGCAAAGGAGGCTTGAAGAAGTACTTAGCACTGTGGCAGGCACACGGCGGGCCCTCTATACAGGTCACTTCTCCCTTTTTCCACTATGCAGCTGACATTGCCAGCCCCAGGTCCCAGGGAGGAGGGGTAGCAGGGCTTCCCTGCAGCTCTGGGTCTTGGTCTCTCACAGCCAGATTCCCAGTGGCCCCTGGAATGAAGACAGCTTTGCTAGGGCCTCTGACCCCCAAGCAGGCTGAAGTCTTGGCTTTCTACTCCCCCGGGGCCTGGCACAGCTGCCACTTCCCCTCTGCTGGTTGCTCCTCACCACTCTGGTGTCAGCCTGTTGCCAGGGCTGCTCCTGGCCCCATGTGGTGAGCACAGATGTGTGGCCTGGGGCCTGGACTGGAGCCCACTGTCACCTTCCACAACTCAGCAGTGCCTCAGCCTGTCACCTGCCATCTGCCCCATCTATAAGCCCACAGCCGCCTCTCTGGCCTCAGGTGAGGAACAGCCAGAGGGCTGGCAGCAGGCATCAGTGCTCAGGTAGGCCTGGCACCTTGGCAGGGAGCAAGCAAAAATCATCTTCTCCCACCTTGACCTGGCTTGCCCTTGGGGGCTGCTCTGAGCGGATGACATGGATAGAGACTGCTGTTTAAAAGCACCACAGCGACACTTGCACCTTGTGCCAGGCTGAGCTGGCATCTCTGTTCTCCCCACCAGTGACCCCTAGGGCTCCTCTGTGAATGGAAACCATGACCTCACTTGCTTCTCACGTTGATATAAAAACTCACAGTTGTGCTTGATGCACGTGGTGAGCAGCATCACCTCGGGAAGTCTAGCTCCAAGGGTCTTTCGTCCCTTGTCCTGGACTTACCCAGCCATCAGTGGCAGAGGCCCAGTGGTGGGCAGGAAGGTGACCTCATCTGATCTCTTGTAAGACAGGTGGCAAGTGGAGACCAAGGTGCAAAGAAACCAGGCAGTGGGGAGGGTCCCTGCTTGGCATCTGTGACTGGTCACTTCAGGTCAACTCCCTCCACGGCTGGGGCTGCTGGGGCTCAGAGGATGGGAATATAGCCACCAGATGCCACTGCTGTGTGTGGCTCCAGATTGTCACATATATCAACCTGGGCTTTATGATGCTAATAAATTCGCTTCCAAAATTTGGTTTGGAGCCCGGGGAGGCAGGATGATTTAATTTGCTTTGTCCTTAAGCAAGAGGGAGTGTAATTGGAGAAGGTAAGTACAGATGTTTTAATTGAGTTCTCAGTAAACAGCAGGCAGCTTCAGGGAGGGCCCAGCGCAGGGGATGGGCAGCTCTTCCTCATACTTGGTCTCACCACCCTGGTGCCAGCTGGCTTGGCCCACCCCAGGGCAGGGGCTCCTGGGAAGATGCCATGGCAGGTGGGGAAGGAGCGGCTGTTCTACACGTGGATGGAAGATGATGGCTTATGGGGGCAGCTGCAAGAACTGCCCGCGTGCGACGGGCGAGAAAGCAGACTGAGGCCAATTTATGACCCAGGGATTTTCAGGGGTAAGGGTGCCAGGGCCGGAAGCAGTACAGTCTTCCTGCAGACCCCACACTCCACTGGGCCCCAGGGTGCACCGTGGAACTTTAAAGACTGCGAGACACACAGAGAACAGGAGGTGGCGAAGGTTCCCTCCCGAGGGCTAAGCAAGGCACTGAAATCCAGAGGGCGGGGCAGGGGCCTGAGATCCCCATTCCCCAGAGAGGCATCGCTCCAGGACAATGGGACCAGGCCCAGGGCTGGGGGCAAGCCAGGGTCAGGAAGGATCCCTAGGGCCTGAAGCAGAAGGCACATTGAAAATGCAGAGCTCAGAGTCACCTGTGTTTCCAAGGTGGCTGGCCCAGCAGGTGCATGCGTGATTGAGTGGGAGGTGGCTGGGAGCCTGGCCTCCTTCTACAGGAAAGGGCAGGTGTGTCATTCAACCCCGGCACTCAGGGCAGGGAGAGCGCAACCGGAGCACCCTTAGTGTCAGAGTGGAGGAGGTGGCTGCTGCCTGATGGCTTGACCTTCCACCGGCGGGACCATGAAGCCCTCTCCCTGCCACATGCCCAGGGCAGTAAGCCATTGGGGGTGTTGGGGGGGACAGCACCCTCCAGCAGCCCCCTACACTGCAGGAGGCCCAGAAGGCTCCTGGGGGATAGCCAGGGGGCAAAGAGCCCCTTCCAGGAATCACGGGCGAAGGACTTTAAACCCAGCTCATAGGCTGCTGTGTGCCCTGGGGAGGGATGTGCTATGGGCGCAGTGCCCCAGAGATGGCGGCCACAGCAAGGACCCTCACAGCTCTGGTTTAGGAACCCTGGTGCCAATTAGCACTTCCCATTCTTGTCACCGGAGCCACCAGGCCCTCCCCTAGCGACTCTCAGGCCTGGCAGAGTTGGGTCCTGTCCTGCCTGAATCAGGCAGGAGCGCCAGGGCCTGGGACTTGCCTCAGAAGGGGCAGCAGCTGCTAGTAGACAGGCAAAGATGCAGGGAAGGGCTGGGGAGGGGAGAGGTGGGGACCTGGGGTCGGGTATAAATAGCAGCAGCGCCAGCACTGCGTTTCCCACCACACGGAGGGTGCAGCCTACCTCCAACAGCTGGAGGGGGCAGCATGTGTGAAACGGGGTGCATCCTGAAACCTGAGAGCAGCTGCGTGCTGCCCTAGGTAGGGGTCCTAGGCAGGGAGCTGCTCCAGGGGGCCAGGCCAGGTACACGCTGGATGGAGTCCTGGGGCAGGAGGAGACCCCCAGCTGGAGATGCAGAGGGTCCCCTCTGAGCGCCCCTGTCCTGCCTGCCCATGAAGACGTGGGTGGCAACGACGTCTTGCTCTGCAGCGGTGAGGCTGGGGTGGGGACCCCGACCCTTCTGTCATTAGGCATGCCCTGCCATCAGAGCTTGGTCTCACTGAGGACAATGTTAGCTGTGACGAAGAAGAAGCAGGAGAAAGCCCAGAGCAGCACGAAGCCCACCCAGAAGGTGTGGTGGAACGGGGACCTGTGCTTGTTGATGGTCCCGTAGCCGAAGGCCAGCTGGATGTCCTTGCGGCAGTGGTACACCAGGAAGGCGGGGATGACAAACTGGATGCCAGTGCCTGCATAGGCCCCTGTGATGCCCACCAGGGACTCCAGGTCATGGGTGCAGAAGGCCACCAGTACAGGTGGCACCAGGGTGATGGTGGGGAAGACCACGCGGTCCACCACCCATGGGTATGTGCCGCCCTCACGGTGGAAGAGTGTCTTCCAGTTGTTACGCAGAGTCACGGCGATGATGGGAAAGTTGGTGCTGATGGTGAAGACTGGGAAGAGGCCCAGGAAGAAGCGCACGGCCGCCAGGCCCACGATGTCACAGCGCGCGAAGTTGAGGGTGTACATGTCCATGAGGCTGTCGCCCTGGAAGCAGAAGATGGCAGTGAAGGACAGGAGGCCATAGAAGGCCAGGATCAGCACGTAGTCCAGGAATACCAGTTGTGTGAGGTGGCGCTTGGAGGAGACGGGGGTGACGAGGGACGGCAGGGAGTGCTGGCACATGAAGGAGTAGACACACACCCCGAACAGGTTCCGCAGCCCTGAGAAGTTCGCCAGGGGCGGGTGCCCCTCTCCTTGCCCCTTTCCGATGCGGACCAAGGCCAGCACAATCATGATGGCGAAAGCTGGAAGACAAGACGAGAGTCAGCCATGGGCACGGAACAGCCCTACCTGGGACACTTTGTAGTCGGGGGGCCTATGGAGGGGCTGGGGCCCCACAAGAACGAACCTTTAAATTCAGGTTCATGCAACCCCAAAGCCACGGTCTGGAGCAGGTCAACAGTGGCTACCAGAACTTACAAATGCCCCGCCTGTCACTCTGTATACCCTGTCCCCCCTGCACGGTGGGGGGTGTCTGGGCATGATTCGGAGCAGGGCTATGCTGGGGGGTCGGCAGGGCGGTGCTGCCCCCTTCCTGGCAGGGAGCAGGCTGGGCAGCACCCCTGTTCCTTCACCCTCTCTTGGTGTGAAGGATGTGCCAGGGGAGCCCACGGGGAGTGCAGGGTGGAAGGGACAGAGCATCTGGAAGGAAGCATCCCCCTGGGCTCAGAGCAAAAGGCAGGAATGCCAGGAGTCCTGTGCAGAGGTGGAGCCAAGGCCTGCAGCAGGTGGGAGGTGGCCATTGTCACGCCAGGGAAAAAATGGCACCGGGAAGCAATTCCATTGACTGCCGGGTCCTGAACTGCTGGCACCAAGACTGGAGGCAAATGACTTGTGGTTCTGCTCTCCTAGCCTGGTGGCACAGTTAGTGGATGGAGGATCTGCTGCACAAGCAGAAGGGGACCTGTGACCCTGTCTGTCCAGAGCAATCAGGCCTCTATCATGGGTGGACGCCAGGCTGGCCTCAGATAGCAGCCTCGTATAGCAGCCCTCCTCTCAGGGCCTCCACCTGCAGACTGGCTCACCAGCCTGTCCTCTGCCACCTGAGCGCCTTAGAGGTGGGCAAACAGAGCACCTGCACACAGCCGTGCAGGAAGAACTGAGCTATCCACAGAGAGTGTTCCTGACACTCTGAGAAGATGGGACTTCTAGGTCTTTCTGTAACTCCCTAGCTTCTGTGCCTGCTCTATGGATCATTTAGAACTGGCACTGCTGGCTACTTAACCACACTGACACAACCAGTGTCCCTGTCTCCATTCTGGAGTTTATAAACCCTGCTGTCTCTGCTCAGAACAGACCTGACAGCCCCTCTAGCCTTGCCCAGATCCCTCAGAAAATCACAGGGACATGGTGAGTATGCAGCAAGACTGAGCTGGAAGGGGCCAGCGTGGAGCTTGGCCACTCCTGACAGCCGGCCCCATCGGAGGCTCAGGACTCCTCCCTGGGGAGAGGCTGTTCTGCTGGGACCCAGAGGAACCTAGACCAGTGTCTTCCCATACAATGCTACTGAAGAGTGGGATGGGATCATCCATTACTTTAATCAGAACGACCTGACACTGTCAGGGACAGGAGGGGTGGCAGAGGGGAGGGGGGCACAGGAAAGGCCTGTGAAGGCTGCCAATAGAGATGATTTGTTTCTGTCTCATAGCCGGTTGTGAGCCGGGTGTGGTGGCGCACGTCTGTAATCCCTGCACTTTGGGAGGCTGAGACAGGAGAATCGCAAGTTCAAAGCCAGCCTCAGCAACGGCGAGGCACTAAGCAACTCAGTGAGACCCTATCTCTACATAAAACACAAAATAGGGCTGGGGATGTGGCTCAGTGGTCGAGTACCCCTGAGTTCAATCCCTGGTACCAAAAAAAAAATAAATAAATAAAATCATAGCCGTTGTGTCCCGCCACGCCTGCCGCTCTAGGGTGTCACAAATATCCCCGGCCCTGGCCAGTCAGGGAGAAGCAGTGACCTAGTTCTTCCCTCAAGTCTTGGCCCAGGCAGTCCGGCTCATCCCAGAAACTCTTGGGGTGAGTGCGGGAGGGGTGCGAATGGCAGAGTTCCGTGGGGAAGCCCTGCCCCCAGGTGCACTAGGGCAGGATGTGGGGCCCTACAGAAGGCCAGCAGGGCCCTCCCGTGCCTCAGGAAGGTCACACAGCTACAGAGCGGGGTGGGGGGTTGCAGCTGGGGCCAAGGCCACGTGGTGGCCAGGTTGGCGGTTCAGAAGGCTGCAGCCGACAGCTGTGCCGCTGTGGGTAGGGTGCTGGGCCAGGGCCCAGGGGTGGCGAGATTCCAATCCTGCCTTGCCACTACCATTCAGGGTGCCACCTGTGACCAGGACCTGCTCCAGGACCTGGCCAAGGCTGGCATGAATTTGGAAAGAGGTCAAGAGAAATCCTCTGTCTGTTCCTTGACCTTGGCCTGGGCCCCCAGGTCCTGGTAGCGGGCAGGAAGACAGAAGATGCTAGCTGTCCAATGTGAGCCTCCATTAGTGCTCTCTGGCCCGGATGCTGGCTGGGGCTTCTCTGTTCACTTTCCTGCCCCGCCCCAAGTCTCTAAGAAGCTGTAGGAAATGTGGGCCGAAAGTGGCTTGCTTATTCAGGAAGGCAGTCTGGACAGCCCGACCGGGGGCTTTCCTTCTCACGAATAAACCAAGTTAGGAGGTAGGTTTCCAGACAGCAGGACTGGCCTGAGGAAGCGAGTGTCTGTGCGCACACCCACCCCTGACGCCCACCCACCAATGGTGGTCTCCAGAGCAGGCATCTTGGTGGGGGTGTACCTTTATGTCAGCGATGATGTGGAACTTTCCTAGAACTTCTAGGACATCTATAAAGTCGTGGCTAGAGGGATAAGATGCATCTCACATTTCGGATACGCTCCTACCTAGACCGGTCACCTGTCCGATTCTCCTGGTCTTCTTCATTGAAAAGTCTATTTCCAAAACCAATCCACCACTGAGCACCTGATGTCTGCTCTCTAGGAGTGAAAAGAAGCTGCCTGAAGCTCTCGCAAGGTGACTCCAGGAGGGCTAAGAAGTGTCTGCTCCTGGAGTGGTCGCCCCCGGATGAGCACCTGGGGGACAGCAGGCCCGGCGGCAGGGCTGTGTGCCTCTTCTCCCTCCTCTGTGCCGCTGGTCACGTCCTGCACAGTTCTGTCCAAAGTTCCTGTTGCTCTGCCAGGCAGTGCGGAAGTGCCGCTGGTGCTGGGAGGGCAGACCAGGTCCAGGCAGAGGCGGCTCCCTCCACCCGAGAGCTGTGTACCGGCCTGGGCCCTGGAGCAGGGTAAGTAGGGCCCCACTTGCCCTCGGGCTCAGCCCAGTGAGCACAGGAGGGCATACGCTGCCACACCAGGACAAGGGCAGGTTTGGACCTGCCTCCCTGAGGAAGTGGCCTGAGGGTGAGCCCCCGCCAACCCCAGGACAGGCAGGCCCTTGGCTCCCACCGCCGCGAGGACACACGGGCAGCCCCGGCTGTCTCTTGGGAGTGGGGAGAGAAGGCACACTTTCCGGCCCGGCTTCCAGACAGGCAAGCGTAAAAGCAACCTGGGTAACCCTAAGCCCGGGGTCCGGCAGACAGAAGAGGGAAGGGAAGGAGGTGGAGGGCAGGGGGCTCAGAGATCAGGGCACAGGCCCAACCACTGCCCCTGGACCACACCTGTTTGTCACCTACGCCCTGCAGCTGCTGGAAGAGCGGAGTTCTACAGCAGCCTCCTAGAGATGGCCCCTCCCCGGAGACAGCTGCTCCAAAATCTCATAGATCTGCTCATAAATCAAAGTGAACGAGGACAACGGGCTGAGAGCGACAGAGTGCCGGGGGGACAGTTGGGGGTGTGGCTCCGAGAGCACAGGCTGGCATGCAGGGCTTGGCCACCCAAGCCACACCAGCTATGCCCACCTCGGAGGCTGCCTGGGAGGCATGGAGGGCCGTGGAGGAGAGACAGAGCCACGAGGGACACCCGGACGTCCAGGACGTCCCCAGGAGACGAGCAGGGCATGTGCTCTGAGCAGGGCCTGCAGTGCCCCAGCGACAGGGCCAGTCCCACTGGTTGTCTACCCTCTCACAGGCCAGGTGCAGAGCATTCCGCCTCAGAAATCACACTCCCAGCGGGGAGGAGAAGCATTGAGAAGGCCGCAAGGACATAACAACATGTCACATGAGACCGTCAGGTGGTGATGAGGGACCAGGAGGCTCTGGCATCTGAGCAGCAGCATATGAAGAAACGATTGGGCCGGTTTTGTGCAACCCCAGGCTCAGGTGGGACCGCGCCCTCCCTCTGTTTTTCCGTCCCCATCAGAGTCGCTGAGTGTCTGCACTATTCTGGTCACTTGAGAGTGGCACAGGACACTGACAGGTGGAAGATACATAAGACCATTACAACCAGAGAAGGAACTGGCCCCAGGTCACATGGGCTGGGGGACAAGAATGACACCCTGTGGTGGGAAGTGTCCAAGTCCAAGGGTGGGAGGCCACCTGGTGGGCCTTACAGAGGGGAGCCAGGCATCAGAAGGGACTGCAGGGGCCTTCCCGGGCATGGCTGCCCACAGCCCCCTCTCGCTCTCGGCTAGGAGAGGAAGAGCTCCTTGCAGGGAAGTGGGAAGGACCAGGTGTCCAGGGACCCAGCCCGGCTCCGCCTGATGCGGTGTGCACACTTCTGACAGCCCGTCTGAGTTCCACAAGCCGGCCTCGCCTTACTGATTCACCTTGAGGAGGTGCAGCTGCCCCCCCACCAGCTCCTCGGGAGGGAGGGAGAAAGACAGACGCAGCAGGCAAGTCATTATCTTGGGAACTAAGAAAAACAGACACAGATCCTGAGCTTGAGCAGCCAGTGTGGAGAAGCCATCTCCCCATCTCCCTTCCCTTTCTGGGGAGGTTAGGGTAGAGGCAAAATTGACAGAACTGCGCCGCCTGCCTGCAGACCTGGGTGGCTTCTGTCCCCGAGCAGAAGCACATCCAGTCTATGGGTGTTGTGATGAGCCCAGGAGAGGTTGGTGGGTCACGTTAACATCAACGTGCATTCTTAGCATGCTGAGGACCTTCACCATGGTGGTCAATTTCCTATCAATATCCACTGTCACAGCATTCGACACACCATCAGTTTCTAAAAGCTGTCAGAAGAGAAGTGCTGCAGTTGTGCCGGTAATCCCGGTACCTCAGGAGGCTGAGGTGGGAGGATTGTGAATTTGAGGCCAGCCTCAGCAACTTAGCAAGTCCCTGTCTCAAAATAATAAAATGGGTTGGGGGTGGAGCTCAGTGTAGAGCACCCCTGGGTTGAGCATAAACCCCCGTTGCCCCGCAAAAAAGAAATTTCTGTGAGAGTTGCTTGGCCCACGGCGGTCTGTCCTCACAGCCTCTCTCCTTGGCAGAGAGGACAGGACAGCCAACATCCTTTTGAACAGCTGCCAGAGGGCAAAGGGGATGCTGACTTTTAAGAGGCTGAGAATAAACAAACACCCAGTCTCTCTGGAATCTCTCCCTTTCTGAGCAGTCCCTGCCGTCCTGGGACTCACCCTGGGGCTGGGGAAGGGGAACAGATTCTTGCCAACCAGGTGAACCCACCAATGGGTCCAGGTCTCATAGTGGACTTGTTGGGGCCAAATGAGGGGTGAGCAGGTGTCTGAGGTGGGGGGCCCAGGGCGAGGATGCTCACGTTTGGGGAATCCAACAAGCTCACTTGAGCTCAGGAGTTCCAGACCAGCCTAAGCAACATAGGGAGATCCCACTGCAAAACAAAACCAAAAAGTCACTAGTAATTGTTTCATATTGATTACATGTTGAAGGATTTTTGGTATGTTAAGTAAGCATATTATCAAATTGACTCCCTCTCTTTCTCTATTTTTTAAAATTTATTTATTTATTTTTTATTTTGAGACAGGGTTTCACGAAGTTGCCCAAGCTAGCCTTGAACTTATGATCCTCCTGCTTCAGCCTCTCGAGTTGCTGGGATTACACGTGTGCCTGGCTCTGATTGTTTTTAATGTGGTTACCGAAAAATTAAGTTTCCCAGGTGGCCAGTGATGCATTTCTGCTGGACGGGGGTCCTCTGCGCTCAGGGTTCTGTGTGCGCCGTGTGAGGACATGCAGCTGTGAAGCACGATCTTTTGGGAATTTGTGACTTCTGCCTTCAGTCCCCCATTCTCAGCCCAGGTTTCCCAGCTCTAACTCTGTCACCTGCCTTGATTTGCATGGGGACGCTGAAGATCTAGGGTGGGGTTACGATACTGCACTAATGGTTCTTGAAAAACCAAAGGACAAGTAAGCTCCGAGACCCTTCAGTGACAGTGGGTAGCTTGTCCGGCAGAAGGGAGGTGCTGGCTGGGCCTGGATGTGACCTGGAGCAGAACCTCTCAGGAACCTGGGGGCTCTGCCTAACAACCCGACTCTGGCTAGCCTGCTCCCCTCCTTCAGTGGGCCTGAAAGGGATAAGGAACACACCTCTGGTGGGCAAGGGGGACCAATGTCCACATACTGTAGCCTTCTGCCTTTATCCTCTTGGTGCCCAACTTTGCACAAATACTTAGAGCCATGACCCTTAGAGCCAGCGATGAACCCAACCAACTTCCATAAGCCAGAAGCCCTCCCCGAGTCAGTGACTGCTCTGCTTTTCCCCGGCAGGGCTACTTCCTGGACAGCAGTGCCCTCAACCCTTCGACCTCTGATTCCAACCCCAGATGCTTCTGAGGCTGGGGCAGGCAGCCTGGACCGCCCCAGACACCGGGCTATTCTCCAAGTCCTGTTCGGGCTCCCATTCCAGCTCTGACACATGCAAGGAGGAGGCCATCCATCAAGGCGGCTGTCAGAGGGATAGCCCTTTCTTCTCTAAGCAGAGAATCAACACGCCAGGGCTAATGATAACAAATGGCCAGTGTGTGCCTGTCACCAGCTCTGGCACTGGTGCCCCAGGCAGGGGCTGGGTCTGGGGAGACTTGATGCAGGCTTTGTCCTTCATGGCCACACTGCCCTCACAGGATGCAGGCCGGCAACTGTCTGTGCCTTCAGCTGGGTCATCAGGATGGCTGGGAGCTGAGGACCACCGAGGAGTCCTAAAAGGGAGCAGTTGGCTTGGCATTTGCTCCTCAAATAATCAGACTGACCAAATGTGAAAGGAGAGCCACATTTGGAGGGGACAGGAAGAGACAGGAGCCCGCAGGTGAAGGGAGGAGTGACGCCCCAGGCTGCACATCCTGGAAAGGGCCACCAGAGGGGAGGGAGGCTGCTTTTCTAAACAGGTTTAATTTTCAAGTTATGTTGGGTTTAACTCCTGCCTTTGCCACTGAACCATGTGATTTTGGGGTGGACTATTTCCTTGCCTTTAAAAGTGGAGGTGACTGTGGGGGTGGGTGCCAAGGACAGAAGGGGAGCCCATGTAGGGAGAGCCAGGCCCACAGCAACTGCTCCAATGTGGGAGTCCCTTCTATCATGGCAGAGCCTTACTCTCGCTATGAAGCAGGCAGGGACACTGTCAGCACTGAGTCCTCACCCACTTCTCCTTGTCTAAGGAGGGGACTGGGATTGGACCGGTGACCCCACCTGCCTGGTCAGGTTGAGCCACTGTCAGATTAGTCCCCAGGAATGCCTGTCACTGGCACCAGGGTCAGCTAATCCTTTGGGGTCTAAGGGTCAGGGATGGGGTGGCGAGCACGGCCCCAGACAGGCTGCTCAGACTTGCTGTATGACCCAGAGTGACCCTGGTTCCTCCTCTTGATCCACTCAGCATTCCTGAAGCCACACAAAGCCAAGTGTCCCCCACTGTCATCTGGGTGTGTGCTCTCTGGACAGGCTCTTTGGTGCCCAAGTGGGCCTATCCTTCCTGGCCATTGCCATTCTACTTAGGCACAGGCCATGGGTCTCCTGTGTAAGCCCTGAGAGGACAGGCCGTTCTTGGTCCCCCTGGACGTTCTCTCTGGCCCCACACAGATGTGCTCCTGGGCCCCACGTCAGGTTGCTCCCGCGGGCCTGCGTGACGTTCTACGAGGGCCCTGCCTGTAATGACTCACTCCAAACTCACTTTGGTTTCTGCTGAAAGTGGGGAATGTAAAGCCACCGTGACTCCTTCCCATGCCAGGCTGGCCCCTGCGCTTTCCTCCTTCCAGGAGCAGGAGAGTTACAGGACTGGGATTTGCCCGTGGTTGGTTATCCCCCCTGAGGGACTTGGGGCAGTCTTCCTCTTTCTACTGTGGCACGAGGGGTGGCAGGGAGGCAGGCGGGCAGCGAGTCCCTGGAGCAACCAAGTCTGCTGCAGGAAACCAAGCGTCTCGGCCTCATCACCCTCAACTCTCCTCACCCTGGGGCAGCGTCCCAGCTTTCTGTTCCTACGCTGCCTGCGCAGCTCAGTGTGGAACCGCGGGCAAGGCAGAGCAGGGGCCTCCGCTGACGGCCGGCTCATCTCCTTCTCGGACCTGGCAAACGTTTCAGGCCCTGTTGTCCTCCCCCAAAGGCCACTCGGCCCTTCCTTCCTGAGCAGCCAGCAAGATGCAGAGTGAGCAGGAAGGAGAGAGAGGAGAGCGAGGAAGAGGAGGAGGCCACGTCGGGACAAGGACGCTTGGGCTCCCCTGGCCTGACACAGTCAGGAGCGCAGTCCTGCCGTGGCCCCACTCGCTCTGCGGGTGCAGCGGCTGCCAGACTGCAGACTGCGGCAGGGCTGAGGGCAGCCGGCTGGGTGGGGCACCCCTGCACAGAGGCCATGCCTGTACCACTGCAGGTCAGCCATGGGAGTCCTTGTCTGCTGGCTGGACCCACAGACATCTGGGCCACATGCAGATCAGAGCTGCTGGCAATGGGGTCTGCTCAGACCAGCCACGGCTGGAAGCAGTGGCCTGCAGTGGCGCCTGTGGGACGTGTGGTGAGTCCCGACTGCGGCTGGTAGATGTGGCCGGCTGCTCCCCAGCGAAGGCTGACCACACGTCTACTCCATGCTGACAGCCGCAGGACAGACCCCCTGGGTGCTTCCCCTATAAACGCACCTCTGGGTTTGCAGAGAATTTCTAGAAAACCAAGAATAAAATCAAGACCAAATAAAGCACCTATAAAAGGTTTTTCTGGACTCCCTCCTCTGGCTGTGGACTAGGGAAAGCTGGGCCTGAACAGCCCCAGAGAGCCCTGAAGATGGGCCCAAAGGTGGGCGGGCAGGCAGGCACTGGCTGCATATGGAGGAGAGGGAAGGGGACAAGGGACGGGAATGTGCCATCTTCATTTTGGAAGGCAGGGTCTTTGCCAGACCCCTGAGAAGGACCAGTTGAATGGCTGTAAAAGAACTCAAATGCCAGTTGGCATCTGTGGGCAACAGATGGCCCCCGTTCACAAGACCCCTGGCTGCTGGTGGTGACAGATTGGAGCAGTCCCATGAGAAGACCTTCCCACCCCTCCAGGTCCAGTTATGAAGAGGGGGACAGGTAAACACCAGAAAGCCCCCCTGTTCCCAGGTGGTGGTCTCCTGCCTTGCCTGCCACCACTGCAGTCCCACCTCTCCCTCTGGCTTGAAAAACAAATCTGGGGCACTTGTTGGGGGTGGTGGGGAGAGGAGGCCGAGCGACTTCACAAGGCAGACTCCAGCTCCTCCACGGCTGCCTGGCGAGGACGGCATCTGACCCACTTTGAGGGGAACACAAAGCGGAAGACCGCAAGCATCTGCTCTGAATCCACAAGCAGAGGGGAGGGAGCCCTGGGTCCTCCACGGCCGGGCCTGCCGAGGGCAGCAGCACTCCAGGGTAGCCTTTATTAGAAAGAATCAGGCTTTTAATAACGCCAAGTGGGACGCCCTGAGCTGAGCCAGCTGCTGTGTCCCCTTGTGGGAGGCGTCTGCCTGGGGAAGCAGGTGAGGGGACTGAAATAATCATGCCACTGTGGCCCCTTCCAGCCCCAAAACTTCCTGCTGGGCTGTGCTGGGCATGAGGGGTGGGAGCTCTGGCTTTAAGGCCATGGCCCCTGGGTCTGTGGGTACAAAGCACAGCACCGTGGCTCCCTCTCTCCAGGGTCCCTGGTCCATCTGCTGCTGATGGTGAGCTAGATGCTGGAGAGGAACCCCTCTCTCCCCACTAGGGGAAGGGCCTGTTTCTTATTGCTCTCCAGCTGAGCTTCCCAGAAGGTGGTGGTAGTAGAGGCTTGAGGTGCAGGGAGGGTCCCCTCTCCATTGCCCCAGGGACCCACACCCGGGGTGCAGGGAGGAGAAGCTGTACAGATCTCACTGTGGACACTCAGCTTGGTCACTAAGCCCTGCAGCTCTTTCTGGACCAGGCTGAGGTCAGGTCCCTGAACTCATGGCCGGCGCCTGAAGAGATCAACGCTGAGGCCACTCTCAGATGTGAGAGCTGGCTGCGATGACAAGGGCGATGCTCACCACTGTGGCGCGCGTCTGAATGCTGCCCAGGTGCCAGGCACAGGGCTAATTAATAAGCACTTTCCGCACAATCCCGCTGTGTCTTCGCAGCCACTGGTGAAGCGAGTCCTCACTGCTACGACACAGACGTGGAGCCTGGCGCAGGGCGCTCGGTCTTCCTGACCCCAAAGGGGACAGGCGAGGGGTGCAGTGTGACTACCACCAGGTGCAGCACTCAGAGCAAACCAGAGCCAGGCCCTGTGCTCAGGCACCTTGGCTGATCTGAAGTGGCTGCCTGGGGGGAGCAGGCTGCCTGGGGGGGCCATCCAGTTAGTCGCCTGAGGCCTGAACAACAGTCTCCCTTGCTGGGACAGCACACGGAAACCCTCCTTCACATGGGAACCAAGAGGTATCTGCAATCCAGGGATCCCACGTGGACCAGGCTGGTGTCCTTGGAACTTAACTGTGGCACATTAAAAATGAACCAACCTTGGCACTTATCATCCGTGTTCTTTCATTTCCCCTGGACAAGTAGCTATTTGCAAAGGCCATTTAACTCTGGCAGAGTGAGGGGGCTTCTGGGGCTAAGGAACTAGGGAAGGGTAGTGGCTCCTCAGTGGAGCTCTAGGGCCTGTGATCTCCCCTGGCCTCATTTCAACAGATGGCAGAACAAATTCCTAATTAAGCGCGAGAGAGCTTCCAGCTCGGCACATCCATTCAGGACTGCCTGGTCCCTTTGGTGCTCATTCTTCCCTTTTGTCTCTTGGAGCCACACCAGCCTATCGCCACCCCAAGCTCCCCACAGCTCTTGGAAAGGCCTGTCCCTAATCTAGGGACAGGGGAGAGGAGGAGCGTGCACAGCAGGGGAGGGGGTGAGCATGGGGGCTCGTGTCCGGGGATGGGCCACACAGCTGCTTTTCAGAGGCAAAACAGAAAAGGAGTTCAGGGCAGACAGCTTGGCAGGGACCTGAGAAGACAAACGGGCTTCAGAGATCACTGCCTGGAGGGTCTTCCAGAAAGACTGCCAAGGGTGAGCTTTGCCCAGAGGAGAGAAACCCTCAGCGGGGTCTAGCCCCATCCCTAGCAGGTCAGTGAAGGTCAGCAGGACTGAGAGTCCTTCCCAACGACAAGGCTGCTCATGTGGTGTTGCTTGGTGGCTGCAGGGGACTACAGGACCTCTGTCCCCTTGCTCCTCTCCTGGCACGCTGCAGTTGGGGTCAGGAGGAGGAAATCACCTGCACCCAGGCTAAGAAGAGAAACGCCCAGGCGCACCACTGCCCCACATGGACACGAGCCTGGCTCGCTAAGGCTCCGTTTACTCCACTGGACATCCTGCTTTTTCCTGGACAGGCTCTGTGTCAATGACAGGTCTGCTTTTCGAGCCCAGGGGTCTGAGTCTCTCATGGATAAAAATGACTGCCTGTGCTCTGTCACCCACAGCAGCTCGCCGGGGAGACTCCTGACATTTGATTCTCTCTCAGATCAAAGAGAGAAAAGAGGCAAACGGCTGCAAAGACATGTCAAGACAGCTGTTGTCACCACCAAAAGACAAGTGCCCATGACCTTCACGAGCTGGTCCCTGCTCGGGCTCCGGATGCTGGTCTCAGGGCTGCTGCTGTTGGCTCTGCAGCACAGCAGGGGCTGCCCCGAGGCCCCAGCAGCCCCAGGAGCTGGTAAGGCCTGTGGAGTAAGGGCAGGGGGTGACACTGCAGTCAGTGCCTAGGGCTAACTGCAGGGGCTGGTGCTTGGGGGGCATCTCAAGAGGACAGGGCAGCCTGCCACCGGGGAGAACAGCGGTCTGTTTTCTCAAGCCCCAGAGCTGATTCCACTCCTGAGCTAGGTTCCGGGGAAGGGGAGAATGAAAGGGAGCAAGGTGGTTGACAGCCATCTTCCAGAGCCTTGAGCCTGCTGCCAACAGGAGACTGGCGGCTCCTCGGACCCGAATCTGGGTATGAGTTGGGCCTCTTATTTATTTTTAGGGATTAAACCCTCAGGCGTTTTACCACTGAACCACACCCAAGTCCTTTTTACTTTGAGACAGGGTCTCACTAAGTTGCTGAGGTTGGCTTTGAACATGTGATCCTCCTGCTTCAGCCTCCCAGGTGGCTGTGAGTACAGGTGTGCACCACTGTGCCCAGCACAAGCTCCCCTCTTTAGACGAACGTATTGCTATGCGGATGCAGAGAGGCACTTGTTGCACTCGACGGGCAAGGGTGCTGTAGAAGCTGTTAGCTGTCATTATCCAGGTGGTTGTCCCCTATGGGCTGACAGGGGAATCCGTCACACTAGGGGAAGCATATGCATCCCCTCTACCTCTGCCCTTTGCTCCTGTCCCCAAGGACAGGGAAAGAAACAAAACAGAGCTCAGCTTTTGGGCCAGCACACAGGTTGAAGACAGTCAAGCACTCTGGGTGGGAGTCACTTTCAGGGCGGCAGAACTGGCAGCAGGGAGTGAGAAAGCTGGGATAACAGAATAGGCCGGGGCGGGGGGCAAGCAGGGAGAGCATCCTGCTCACTAAGGAAACTCCTGGAGACCTCCAGGGATTTCAAGCGCTTCGCAAAGGCAGAGCAATAGGAAAAGGGTGAGTGGCCTTTGTTTCTGGTCCCTCCTGACCCCGGCTTCTGGATACAAGCCCTGCAGGTGCTGTATCCCCATGTGGTCTACCCAAAAGCTCATGTGACCCTTGTGGTCCAAGTTCTTGTTTCCTGTCATGACCCAGGCAGTCATGTCAACCCTGGGGACGAAGCTGGAGACAGCGGCCAGTGATGAGGATGAACGAGACCTCCCAGGTGGGAGAGCAGGAGTCCCTCCCTGGCCTGGGATGGACGTTCACCTCTCCGCTTGCTGGATGATGAAAGATGACAGAGGCTGAATGCTCACACTCGAACGATGGGCTCCTGCAGGGCCTGAGAACTGATCCTGGTCTTGCCCTCATGTCCTTACAAGGACAGACTAAGAGTGGGAAGAAGGTGCAGGCTGGAGAGTCAAGGAAGAACTTCCAGCACTGCCATGTGCCCCTTCTAGCAGAGCAGGAGCCTTCTGCTGTCACCAACTCCTGGCCTGGGAGGCTGCCTGTTCCCCACGTTGCAGTCTGCTCCTGAGGGGTCGGGCCGGGCTGCCTGACTGGAAGAGGGCACCAGGGCTCCTGTGCATCTGCTCCTCACACCGAGTTGGGGGAACAGGGGGACTAGAGAGGCCAGAATTTCTGGAAATCATTTGGATCTAAACTGTCCTCAGAGTATCATTGCTCATCGCTGAGTCCTGGCCTGGAATCAGGGAACGTGTACCTGAGTCCTGATGGGGGAAGGAGTAGATGTGGTGGCAAAAGGGGCTGGGAGAGACAGTGGGGAAGGAGGACAGACAGAGGGTCCCTCTGGAACCTCCACGCCAGGGCAGGGCAGCCCCAGGCAGCCCCACGGGCCCTAGACCTCGGTATCAGAACAGCAAAGGCCTTCTTTACTTTTTTTATTTTTTAATACCTTTATCCTTTTTTCTTCTTCTTTGAGACGGGGTTCTGCTACCTAAGCTGATCTCAAACACCTTCCCTTCACCTCCTGAGTGCTGGGTTGTGTGTGAGCCACCATGCCTGGCTTTCTTTGCTTTTAAATAGAACAAAACAAGTGTCCAGTGGATGCTCAAAGCACAGGCTGGGGGTGGGCAGCAGGAGCCCCACAGCTGCCCTCAGCCCAGCTGCATTGGCAGTGGCCTCTTCCCTGAGGGGGTTGGGAAGCTGGTGGAAGTGAACAAGCTCCCCACTGCCAGCTGGTGTGGGGGAAGAGACCCCAAGCTCCAGCTCTTAGTCAAAGGCATCAGTTGGTTAGAGCCCAGGATGGACAGAGTGTCCCTTCATGCCCTGAGCTCCATGACGCCGAGACAGAGTGCTGCTGCCATGGCCCACTGGGTTTATGGTGGCCGCAAAGCGTACCCACAAGAATGCAGGGTGGTGATGCTCCTGCTCCTGCAGTGGGCACAGCCTGACCCAGGCCTTTGGCAGCCCACTATTAGCCTGTGGGTCAGCAGGGAGCCAACGTGGTCCTGGGAAGGAGGCTGGCCATGTGTCCACAGTCCGGGTCCTAGCCCAGATCAGCCACACGACGTGACCTCAGAAAAAATCACCTTTCCTTTTTGGTATTAAATTTCCCCACCAATGCAAGGCAGGCAGAGCACCTGCCTCCTCCTTGCCCTCTGGAAAGGCCAGAGGACCAGGCAGGCTGAGTTAATGGAGGTCACCTCCACGTTCCAGTCACGGCTGGGAGCTTTCCAGCCTCTCTAGAGAGGAGGAGGAGGAACATGGGGAGGAGGGCAGAGAGTGGAGAGGTTTCTCAGACTCACCGATCCATCTCATGAGCGAGGTCAGGATCTGCAGGTACTTGGTCTTCTGGACGTCAAAGAAGGTGAAAGGACCGAGGAGGAGAGTGAAGATGGCCTGCGGGGGCAGGAGAGCAGTGAGCCAGCGCAGAAATGCTGGGCGTTGGTATGCTGCCGCCCACCCCAGCTGCACCCCGCACTGGTGGAGGCTTCCGGGGTCCAAATGTGTCACTGTGGGCAAGTGCAGAGCGCCTGTGGTGGGTGGAGGCCCAGAACCCTGCCTCCCAGCCACCGCTCACTCTTTTTTTTTTTTTTTTTTTAAATATTTTTTTAGTTCTAGATGGACATAATGTCTTTATTTTATTGCTTTGTATGTGGTGCTGAGGATCGAACCCAGGGCCTCACGCATGCGAGGCAAGCGCTCTACCGCTGAGCTACAATCCCAGCCCCACCGCTCACTCTTGATGCTCAGACACTAGTGCACTTTCCGAGCAAGGCCCGGGCTTCGCTTTAGGGACCCCAGGCACCCACTCTGCTCTCTCCAGCCGGCACCGCGGGAGGAGCTGTGGCCCAGCACTGCACTGGCCACAGCACAGATCCACTACAGCATGGCAACAAGACCAGGATCAAAAGGAACACCAGACATGCCCTAGTACTGAAAAGAAAGGACACAGGGAGGAAGGGACACGGGCTCCAGCGAGACAGCATGGTAGAGGGGACAGCCCTTCTGAAGGGCTCGGAGAAAAGGATTAATCAGGACGCTGTCCATCAGCCATGTTTTCATGGTAAATGGAAGGGGAAGGCTGGGAGACAAGAGCTGGTGGCTGCCAGGGCATCTTGCTCAGGAGAATGTCCTGCATTAGGGAGGGAAGGTACGGGTCTAGACAGGGTGAGAGGGAAGTCTGGGGAAGAGGAGGGGAGCCGGGGAGAGAGAAGGGTGCCTGGAAGCCTGGTGCCCTTGGTCTCCTTCTCTTTGGACAACAGGGGAAAGTGTTTTTACTTAAAGTAAAATAAAATAAACGCTGTGTTAGAAAACTGGTCTGGGGGAAATTCGGACCCTCTTGGCAACAGGAACTGGGAAGCTTGACTGCAGCGGGGCAGACTGGGAGGGGCACGTTAGGCTTTCCATGCCGAAGTGGATGCTCAGGGAGCAGAAGAATTAAAAGCTGCTCCTCGGAGTTAAGAGGATGGCACCATTTCCAATCTGCCACTCGGAAGCCAGCGAGGCACCAGACCTTATTAACATTTACACTGTGCCATTTTATCACGTTAATGCTGATGACACTCACTAGAGATGCAGCTGATGACGCTGAAGCCCAGTGAAGGTGGGGAAGGGGGGCCCCCTAGGGAGTCGGCTCTGGCCTTGTGATCTGGGGGCATCCATCGCAGTTGCCCAGCCTGGGGTCAGTCCCCACGCCAGGCAAGCGGGAGCCCCACAGAAGAAGGTGAGCCTACCCTGCCCCCAGAATGTGGGAGAAGCTGTGACCTCTTATCCATGTCCATTATCACTGTGAGGACAGGGCTGAAGGACTCAAGTGCTGCTTAAAGGAAAAGGCTCTAATTAGCTGGGTGGGTGAAGGCATCCTGGCAGTCGCCAGGGCTGGGAGCCTCAGAACCACACTGCTTCCGTTCAGGAGAGGGGGAGGGAGAAGGGTTTCCATGAGGCTGCAGTGACGGGGAAGGCAGAGAAGGGACTCCCCTGGCAAAGGCAAGGGCTCTCAGGCCCAGGGATAGGAGCTGGGACACAGAAACCAATGCACACACAGCCATCACCTCTGGCCCATGAGTCTGTATGCAGCAACCATCAGTAAGTCATTTAGGAAAATTACCACTTCAGGGGAACTTTCCACTGATGAATTTCTCTCTTGAAGGATGAGAAGGGGATGTCAGGTGGAAGAATAAATAGGAAGCCACTTGCCACAAATGTTTCCAAGTAACTGGTCTGCAGGAAACTGGAGTCCTGGTGTGCCCAGGGTTTGGGTGACTCACCTTTGACCTGAAATGCCTCCCACTGAAAACACAGTTCTCCACATGTGGGGTCAGAATTCTAAGGGTGGTTGATAGGGGAGGTCAGATCTCATCTGCGAGTTTTAGTATTATTTTCCAGAAGGTTCCACCACATAAACACAGGGTAAAGGAGCACAGAACTATCCCCAAGGGCACCCCCGTCCTGCCCTTGGGGGTCCTCGCTCTGAGACCTTGACCACATTTATCCTCCTCCTCGGTGCACCTCTGCCAAGATTCCAGGACACAAGAGCCCCATTCTGTAAACCTGTGACACAATCCTAGCCACTGAGGGTGTCACCATGTAGAGACCAAGCACACACACCTTCAAAAGGTGGAACAGGAACTGTCTGTGAGGTGCAGATCAAGTGATGGGGGATAAGAACCTACAGGAGTGTGAATGACAGTCCACCCCTACCTAGTGTCCTCATGCCTGGTCCTGGGGACGCAGGTCTGTAGGGGCTGGGATGTGGCTGCTTTTCCTTTTAATGCTCAGGAACACAGATTGGCCGCACCACTGGGGAAGCTTGGGGCCCACTGAGTGGCAGCCGACAAGCATAGACCGCCAAACAGCAGCCCTGCCAGGGGCCACGAGCTCAGGCGTCAGGGGGAGCCAGATGAAGACGCAGACCTTGAGCTGGAGCTAATTAAGAAACAGGTGTCCTTTGCAAATTAGCCAGAACGCAGCAACTGCAGGAGCAGGCATCCAGAGTGACAAAGGACAGAAGACAGGAATGGCGGCAGAGCCAAGGTCTTTGGGAAGAAAGAGGCTTGGGCTGAAGGACCAGCCAGCACTAGTCCCTGGAGGGTCTAGTGGGGCAGGGTCCATCTCTGAACGCTCATATGTGGCACTTGATATTTACTTTTTCTTTTTAAGAAAAGATGAAATAAAAAGCCCAGAGACAGCCTATCCTCCTGGGTCTTCCAGTCTAGTCCAGATGACATTATAAATTAGCTGGCTCCTGAGCAACTTTTCAACCCCCAAATGCCATTGATCAGTTCAAACTCAGCCTCTGTTCAAGGACTCCTGTCACCAAATCACTCCAAGAGGCAGGAACGCCAGGCACTGCAGACAAATGCGTTTCTTAAAAACAAACAAAAACCCAACTCTCCTTTCTAATGAAATCCTCAAACTGATCTCTGGAAGTGAAGTTCAAGACAGACCTGGGAGGGTGCACACGGGGCCACTCAAATCTCTCTCTTTCCGGGTCAGTGAGCTTAGCTGCACACCAAAGTCCCCATGGCAGCCCTGCCAGAGTCTTGATGGACACAAGGCAGCTCATGTTCCCAAGATGCTGCAGGCAGAACTTGGCCACGACTCTTTTAGCATGTTCTGGAGTCTCCAGCTCAACAGGGCGGCCTGCCCTTCTGTGTCCTCTGTGGAGCTGAAATGCACTGGCCACTGCTGTTGCTCAGGCTCCCAACGTGCAGCCATCTCTAACACCTTTCCTACTTTCTGCACTGGGTCCCTGTGGCTGCTGTAACAAGTTAGCATGGCCCTGGGTGGCTTCAAACCACACGAATTTATTTTCTCCAAGGCTGGACGTCCCAAACCTGGCAGGACAAGACTCCCTCACAGCACCTCACGGCGCCCCCCGCAGGACACAGCCTCATCCTGTACATGCTGTAAGGACAAGGCTGGCAGGAACCACCATTCTCCAGCCTCTGCCAGGTGACATCCAAGGGCGGAGTGGGGAACAGACGCTCCTGATCTGTATCCCAGGCCTCTAGCCCCTGGAGCCAGGAGGGCCACCCACTCTCCAGACCCAGGGACTAAAAGATGTGGGACGGCTGGGCTGAGCTTGGAGAGTCCCTGGAGTGTGTGTGGCTTTGCTGAGACCAGAAGCACCACCTGCGCCAGAGGCTGGCAGCCGGGTTCTGAGGCTCAGCCACTAACTGGAGCCCCGCTTTCCTCCTGAGGTGGTCTCGACTCAGCTGCCCTGCCCTGGCATGGGAGAAACAAACGCTCTGCTATTTATCAAAGGTCAACCTCAAGTCAAAAGCTCTCGACTTGGACCTGCTGAGGCTGAGCTATGTTACATCTGCTCACGTCTTCTCTGGTCTGACCCCACAGCACTCAGCACTCACAGAAGAAAGGCCCCAGGTCAACATGACCCCTTTCCACATACAAAACGAACCTAGGGGTTGGCAGCATGCCATGTCCTTTGGTTAGCTGCCCCAAATGGGAAGGCATGAGTGTCCACATCACAAGACAAGAGCAAAGCAACTTGCGGGATGCAGTGACACATGCCTGTAATCCCAGTGGCTTGGGAGGCTGAGGCAGGAGGATTGGGAGTTCAAGGCCAGCCTCAGCAACTTAGTGAGGCCCTATCTCAAAACAAAATATAAAAAGGGCTGGGGGGGCTGGGGTTATGGCGCAGTGGTAGTGTGCTCGCCTAGCACGCAGGAGGCATTGGGTTCGATCCTCAGCACCACATAAAAATAAAATAAAAATATTCTGTCCACATACAACTAAAAAATAAATATTAAAAAAAAAAGGGCTGGGGATGTGGTTCAGTGACTGAGTGTTCATGGTCTCAAGTCCCAGCACCAAAAAAAAAAAAAAAAAGTAAAGCAACCTGATACCTAGCCCCTACCCCTGTCCCTAAATTTCTCTGCATATTTAGCTGGTCAGAAAAACAAAATGAAGAGTTAAATTTGGTGCTAACCTCAAATTAAATCCCCCAGTTTAAGGGGTTGCAAAATCTCTGGGTTCTGCTGCCTGCCTGGTATCTATCACAGCCACCCTCAACCCTGCTGTCCCCCCCACCCCCCGAAGTTGCTGTGGTGACGTCACTGCCCACTGCTACAGGTCCCTTCCCACGGACAAGGCACTTGCCTGCAGTTTTGTTCCATCCTCATGCCCATCTACAAAGTCACTGGAGCAGGTGACGACACCCTCATGTTACTGAAGAGGAGGCAGAGGGACCAGAGAGGTCCAGGGCTGGAGTGAAAAAGCAGCAGAGGGAGAAGGGACGGTGCTGGACCCTGGGCCTCTTTTTCTGATATTTTGTAGTTGTAGATGGACACAATACCTTTATTTCATTTATTTTCATGTGGTGCTGAGGATGGGACCCAGGGCCCCACATGCGCTGGGTGAGCGCTCTACCTGAGCCCCAGCCCCAGCCCGGCTGGGACTCTTGCACTGCAAGTGCCGCATACTGCATCTGCCTGGGCTCCACTGTCCCCACCGCCTGTCTTCACATCAGGTTAATTCTCCCCTATGCCTTTACCTCCTTGAATCCTCCTGTGGCAAAGAAGTCCCCTTCTTACCCTCTTTTGTCCCCATCTTCAAAGTCCTGCGTAAGTGCCAACCCGCTCTGAGGCTATGCTGGCCCTCTCGGGGCTCTGCACTGAATCCCCAAGCACACAGTTGGCACTGCACACCTGACTCTTGCAGGGCACACAGAGCTGCTCCTTTTGCATGGGTTGACCCTGAACCCCAGCAGAGCGCAGGCACTTCGAGGGCAAGGACTATGTCCCATCACCCAGGAAAGGCTCTGCACACACGAGATGTAGAAGCTTCAACCAGCATGTGTAGAAAACACGGAATTTGGAGGGGCAAGTGCCTGCAGGGGGTGTCAGCCTGAAGTGGGGAGGGAGCAGGCCCAGTCTTGGAGACTCGCCGTGGACCCCACCATCCCTCCCAAACAGCACACGGGCAGCGGCACCCCTGCCTGCCCACCACAGTGCGCTCTGTGGAGCAACCTCTTCCCACAGCTGCTGAGAAGCTGGCCTCTCATGCACCAGGCCCTACGTTCCAGCCCAGCATGCGAGACAGAGAGATCCATACACTCTGGTTTAGGAGGAGCAAAGAGATCAAAGCAGCGTTGCTCTGCGTGCAACCGTCCTCAGGGAGTGTCACGTTTCCCTGGGAAGGGCACATCCAAGGGGGGCCTGGGGCGCTTGGCCCTTGCCACCAGGAACACTTCCCCGGACCCCACGAAGGAGGGGATCCATGGATTGTGACCATGCTGTGACCCTGCCTGGCCCCCAGAAAAGGTGACATCTGAGAAGGAACCTAAAGTGACGAGCCGAAAGGTCCTCAAGGGCAGACCTATCGTTTGGGGACAACGGGGTCACAACTGCGGGCCAGCCCCCCTCTTCTTTCACAAGACCAAAGGAAAACCCCAAAGCCTGCTTGCCGTCCTTTCTCTTGTTGGACAGAGGTGGTGTGGCCTGCAGTGTCTAATTGGAACTTAAACTGGTGAACTTCCTCACCAACTATGGTTCCTTCAGAAGAAAGGGCAAGGAAGTGGGCGCCCTGGAGGACAGGGAAGACAGGCGAGAATGCAAACTTCCCAAGACCCTCTGCCTGTGCCCAAACCAACCCATGGGACACAGTGACACTTCAGTCACCCTCTGCGACTGGTGACCATGGGAAACACCTGGGAGGGAGGCTGAACAGTGAGCAGCCTCCTGGCCCTGCCTGCCAGGGGCAGCCTCCACGTGGATGAGAACCTCCTAAGCAGGAAGCCTAGGAAGGTGGAGAGGGCTACCTCAGACACACAGGGGCCTTCACGGGCAGATGACAAAACCCTCGGGTTAGGAATGGCCCAGGGGAGCAGGTTTGGGGGGAGCTGGCCCATGCCAACCACACAGCTGAGCTCTCAGGACTGATCCTGGAGGGCATTTCAGGTGACAAGGGGGTGGCTCTTGTTGGGTGCTCGGGGCTGCGGGCTGACAGGGGCTAACAGCAGCTCCGCCCCCGCCCATCCCCAAATGGGAACTGAACTTGCAACACGCCCTTGATGTACAGTGGAGAAATGTTCAAGGATTCTATTTTTGCTTCTCAAGTGGCTGTGAGCATTTTGTTTTGGGAGTTTTAATTTTCCTCACTTGAATTAAGGCTTCTGGGGATTCATCCACCAAAGAAAGGTGAGCATGGAGGCAGCACAGAACAGTGAAGGGCCGCAGGCTCCGAGTCACGGGGACAGGGCGGGGACTGCATCCTGATGTCCCTGCTAGCTGAGCCCTGGAGAGCTATTGACCTCCTCCATGCACTTTATCTGTACACAGGGGACAGATAGCCAACAGCCCTGCACACCTGACCCAACAGGCACACACCAAATTATCATATCACAGCCCATCCATCCTCAGACCTCCTGGGGGCAGGAATGCGGCCAAGCAAGACTTCCATGCAAAGAATGGTCAGTCAATACTATTTTTGTTTTGTGATGGAGTCTCCCTATATTGCTCAGGCTGGCTGGCCTTGAATTCCTGGGCTCAAGTGATCTTCCTCCCTCAGCCTCCTGAGTAGCTGGGACCACTACATCTGGTGACATCTGGCTATGATACTCTTAGCTGACGTCTGTTACGGGCACACAAATTCAACAATGGTCCAAGTGCACTTTAGGAGCACTCATGTTCTTCCCAATCAATACAAAGATGCAGTCGCCCTGCAGATGACTGCCAGAGAAACAGACAGGCTCTGTGGAGGAAGCCATTAGCAGTGTGTGCACTCAACCCAGGGAACCCTTGTCACAGCCTATCTGCCCAAACTGTAGGCTGAGAGGCTTCGTACAATGTAGAAGAGGGCTTCTGAGCTCTGCAGAAGATCATGTTTCCACAGGAAAGTGTGGAAGGAACTTTTAGAAACAATCTTCCTGGGCTGGGCACAGCAGTGCATGCTTGTAATCCCAGCAGCTCAGGAGGCTGAGGCAGGAAGGTTACAAACTTGAGGCCAGTCTCTGTAACTTAGCCAGGCCCTAAGCAACTTGGCAAGACCCTGTCTCAAAATAAAATATAAAATGCGCTGTGGCTGTACTCAGTGGTTAAGCACCCCTCCTGGGTTCAATCATCCCTGGTACCAAAAAAAAAAGAAAAAAAAAAACGTGGAGAGAGAAATGACCTCCCGGGCAGAAGATAGGCAGTGACCCTCCTGAAGACTAGCCCAGTGAGAGGCCGGTCTAGAGAACAGAAGAGTCTTGTGGTGAGAGTGGGAACTTGTGCCAGGACAGGCGGTTGGGCCACAGACACCAACCCAACCCTGATGGAGATGCTGCTAAGCTTTCTCCTTCCAGTCCTCAAATTGTGTTTACCTGGTGCAGAAGGACTAATGAGGGCAGCCGGAGCTGGGCTGCCTTGTTCATCTCGCTGACCTACTCCACAGCAGCAGCTGGTGCTGCCCACACCTGCCAGAGGCACAGTGTGGAGGTTTCCATGCCTCAGCGTCCCTGGTCCCACCCCACCCTCCTACACCCCACAATTAGGAGGTACCTGGGAGACACCTGCTGAGAGGACTGAAAGACTTAAAGATGCAGGGGATGACTGAAGATAAAAACGGAAAGTTAGCCAGGTGTGGTGGTGCACACCTGTAATCCCAGAGTCTTGGGAGGCAGGATTTCAAGTTCAAAGCCAGCCTCGGCAACTTAGCAAGACCCTGTCTCAAAATATAAAATAAAGCAAAGGGCTGGGGACTTTAAGTCAAGTCTATGCAGCTTGATCTTATCTTACCACATCTGCTGCTCAACCACTCAGCTATACACTGCAGGGCGGGTGGAGAGGCAAAATATCTGCAGCTCTTGTCAAAGGCAAGTCTGGACTCGCTGGAGGGTGCGGCGGGTGGTGGTGGTGGTGGGGGGGAGCGCCCACACAAAGGCAATAATGGGCCAGAAGGTAAAGATCTCAGCAGCATGCCTTTTTTTGGAGAGGGGGAGCTGGGAATAGAACCCAGGTCCTTGCTCGGACTAGGCAAACACCCTACCTCTGAGCTACACCCTGGGGCCCAGCAGGATGTTCAAAAGTGGTTGCTGAACTGCCAAACAGGAGAGAAAGCAAAAGCGCCCAGTAGGAGTCCAACGACCAGGAGCTGAGCAGGCGGGGACCTGGGCCTCCATCTGGGTAACTGAGACATGCAGGGATGTTAGGCTCTTCTGGGTGCACTTGGTACAGATGTAGGCTGGCCATGTGGGGATGCTGGAGCAACCTGTTATGGCGCTGGTGAAAACTAACCTCTCTGATCTGGGGGAGCCTAGGAGGATGACTCTAGGGGGAAACCAAGGGAAGGTGCCTGGTCTCTCTTAGGAGATGTTGATGCTGGGGACCTAGAGGGCTGGGGCTCCTGAGCAGCTGCCCTTTCCCATGGATAGCTCTACCTTCTACAAGCCCAGAATCCTCCCAGGGGTTGGCATGGAACAGATAAGGGTCTGTTGCACAGGGCTGAGCGAGTACATGCTTGGTGAGGCTGGCAGGCCCCGGTGCAGGCTGGGCACATGCAGGCCGGGCCCTATTGGATTCCTCCACACCAGCTCTGAGACAGGAGGGGGTGAGAGGAAGTCTGGGGCCATTGGGCTACCACCCAGTGCTATTCCTGAGAGCCTGGGCATGTGCTGCCTCCTACAAGACTCGGCCCGCAGAATGGAGACGAGGAGAGGCACCTGGAAGGCGGCTCTTGGGTTCCCTGTTATTCCCCAAACACAAAGACTGACACAACGCCCTTGAAAGCCTGACATTGAAACCACCCCCAGGTCCCTTCCTCAAACCTCCTGCTTCTTTTTTCAAAGCAACTGGAAGGTATTTAAGAGCCCTGGTAGTTCTCTTTCCTGAACCGCATTCTCTGAACGCTCTCTGCCCCCAGAGGAGGTACTGAACTTCCTAGGTAGAGCCCTATCTTCACTGGCAAAATAATGAGCATCTCTCCTGATTCCTCGGAAAAAAAGGAAACTCATCCCAAACCTCTCTTAGCCACCAGAGTTGTGCAGGAGCTGTGGCACTATGCACTGGAGGCTCCTGCAGGACCAGCCTGACTGTCTCTGGGCTTCCTGAGACCTCCCAGGAGGCTGATTCTATACTCCAGAGGAGTGAGGCCTTGGGTGCAGGAAGGAAAGGTTCAGAGATCCGGCAGGTGAACTGGCACTGAGTACCAGGGAGTCTGGACAGGCCAACCCCTGCCAGGTGAGGCCTCCTCTTAAGTCCAGCCACCTGGACAAGAGAACTGGCTCTCGTTTCTGCTTTAGGACACTGTGGTTGAGAAGGGTTAAATATTTCGACCAAAATCTCCCAACTAGCTACTTAGACGCAGCAGGGATTAGAGCTCAGTCATCTGTATCCAAAGCCCTCTCCCCTTCAGAGCGCGTAACTGCCGCCTCTGAAAGGGCTGCCACCACTCCACAGCCCCTTGAGTTGGCTCCCTCAGGGGAGGAGGGCAGGGCTGGGCTGGTCCCATGGCCTGAGCCTGGCATGGTCACTGTTTCTCTTGCCCTGTCATTGAGGACACGCCTGTATGGTCTCTTTCTCAGCTGAAGAGCCAGATGGCACCTGGTGGTGGGCAGAGTTCCAAGTATTTGATGCGAGAGCAGCAACCCTGATGGTTTGGAGGAAAAGATAAATATTGAGGAAAACCCGCAGTCATTCACTTAATGATTATAAGCCATCAGGGTTTATAGAGGACGGTCTGGCTCCTCGCAAGCCTGACGGAGAGATGGAACCTAGCACCAGCAGGTCCAGCTGGCAAGATGGGGAGGCTCGACCCCGAGCCAGGAGGGCTCTGGGGCCTTACATGGGAAGCTACGGTGGGCCAGGGGTGGGGTGTGCATTCGAGGCTACGGAAGACGGGAGATGGGGAGGCGGGAGCTCTACCTGGAGAGAGCCCTGACCTGGAGCTGGCACCTGCTCTAACAGCTCCTAGTTCACACATCAGGTGCAAAGAAGAGTCGGTGGAGGAAGCTGGGTGGTGAGCTGCCCGCAATTCACTGCACGGATGGTTCTCACTGCTTCTCTTCACATCAGCCCCACAAAGATGGAACTGCCCTTAACCCTTGTTGAAGGGGAGCGTCTGTTCTGGTGGCAATGACCAGGGGAATGACCTGATCCCTGGGGAAAGGCAGGCGGGACCAGCAGAGCACGGAGTGGGTCTAGTTGGGACAGTGGCCACCAGCTGTCAGTGGGCCAAGGGCTGAGGAGGGAGGTCAAAGCTCACCAGGAGTCCAGAGCCATGTGTGCGCCGGTGTCCTTGAAGGACACAGGTCAGGGCAGGGGGGCAATGGTGGGAGAGAGGCTAGACTGATCCACAGAGAAGCACTTCTGAGTGCTCAGAAGTTCTCCATTTCTGAGTGGTCCAAGCAGGGAGACAACAGCTAGAGGTCCCTAAAACCAGGCTTGAAACACTTGAGTAACAGAAACAATCTCCATGACCTCGGGGCAGTGCTCATGCTATGAGGTGGCGGCCTGGACACAGAGAGGGCCCGGACCCCTCTCTGTTCTAGTGAGGTTTAAAAGAAACTTTAATCATGTGGACGATGGGCCTGGCAAAGGGGTGAGGGGAGAACGCAGGGAGGCTTGTTCCCATACTGTGGGGACAGAGCAGTGAGAACATCCATCTGGTCCTCCTGGGGCATCCTGGGAGGCAGCATAGGGACACCCCACCTGCAATTACTGCTCTCTTCTTGGCTCTCCTGGCCAAAGTAACAGGTGCAAAGACCAAAACCTTTTGGGTACCACGGACTTGGGTTACTGTCACTTTTTAGCTACAGAATCAGCTCTTGGTCTTGTGTATTCATGCCCGATGTCAAGGAAGTGGGGGGGACAGGCACTTTGGTCTCATCCATGAGAGAAAGCAGCCCCAAACCACTGTGCGCCAAGGAGCTACTTGCTGCAGGGCCAGGCTAGGGGTCTCTTTGATCCTGACAGGTCCTAGGAACAAGAGGACTCCAGAGGAACTGGTGGGCTGTGTCTTGAGTGACAGGAATGGGGGCCTTCTGGGTCATCAGTCCATCTAGTCCCTTGGATCCTTAGAAAGGACACCCATTCCCAAGGTACCCAACTGCCAGGAAGGAACCTGCTCAGGTACAGCAGGCAGGCGAGGCAGGAGCCCTCGGGCTTGCAGGGCTCTGCACAGCCCCCAACCCGCTGGAAACCCTGCTTTTGGGCCTCCTGGCGACAGGAGGAGGCAGGGCCATGCCCTGTGCTGCCCTCCATGAGAGGGGCCAGGTGGTCACCTGACAGACTCTCCAGAGCCTTCCTTTCTCATTCCATGCTCTGAGCAGGAGGGTAGAGGCGGGAATGCTCTGCACCAGAGCCAGAGGGAGGGAAGGGGGAGGGAAGCCAGGTGCGCAGAGCACGCAGAGCACGGGAGCCCTGCAGAGGAGCACACAGGCCAAGCTGGCTCCACCTCTTCCCTGCTGACGTCTGACCTCGAAATAGACAGGAACTGAGTAACCTTGGAGGCGGGGAAGGAAGGGAGATGGCACATCAAGCTGGCTGATTAATGAGCTCTGTCGAGCTGGGTGTAAGAAATTACACTAACAACCCCCAGCTTCCACCCTAGTGTGGCCGGCCTGAGATGCCCTCGGTGGGGTGCTGGCACACGGTGGGGGCTGGAGCCTCCCAAGCCTCACATTCACTGGGAGCTACGGGGGAAGCTGAAAGCACCTCCAACAGGAACACGAGAAGTACCTGTTGGCCTCAGGGAACAGAGCAGCCACTGGCGAACAGATACTGTGGTACTCCTTTTTTTCTGAGGACCTCAGAGCCTGAAAACAGCCTGTATGATGTGGGCACGGCTGCTCCTGGTCTGCCCACGAGTGTCTTAAGAGTTGCTTCCACGGTGTCTTAAACCAGGGCTAAGGAAGTTCTCGCATGCCAATTAAATAGGCCTCAGTGTCTCATGACTCTTCCTTCTAGAGTCACAGTCTCATCGGCATCGGCTCAGTGACACTCTCACAGCACCTCTCTTGCGCTTGAAGGCTGATTAAGTTATGCCTTGGTCTGCTCTTGGCTGATCCACAAGACTTCCTGAGCTCGTGCTAATTAATCACATGGCACCATTAATATGTACCTTAATTGTTTAGCTGTGTCACGCCCTTTGTACCCGTGTCCCACACATATTTCTGCTGCCTGTGAGCCCTCTGGGGTCCTGTGGCTCCTTCTGCCTCCTCAGGGTCAGGGTGCACTGCAGAAGGCGCACAGATAGCTCCTCCCTGCACACAGGTGTTGTGAGCCAGTGTGCAGGGCCAGTGCCAGGGCGGGGACTCTGGTTACGCAGAGGGCCAGTTATTACTCTAGAGGGCTTTATTTAAT